>VZRI01000052.1:282753-305433 GCA_013397515.1 Upupa epops | reverse complement strand
AACTGTAGGAGATAACTAAAGCAGAATGTAGTGGTTTGCACATCTGTTGCTGCTCTGTGCTTTCACAGTAGGTTCATTGGGCAGCAGAAGTATTTTGCTTAAGCCAGACATTAAGAACTGACACTCTTCTATCCTTTTTGCTCACTGGGAATTGGAATGAACACATTTTCCTCTAGAAAAGTATTTCCTGACTTCTTTTTTTTCCTGCCAAAGCAGTTAGGTATGGAATGAGATTGTTTCTAGAAATTATTGTGGATTTTCTTAGGTTGTGTTGGGGTTTTTGTTGATGGGATTTTTTGGGAGGGGGCTTTTTGCCTTTAAACTGACTTCAGCACTTGTGAGCTACCAGCCCATCTTCTATAAGGTCAAAACTTCACATTATGGATGTTAATGGAGTTGCAGTATCACAGTAATGTTGAGGCTGGAAAAGAGTTGAACATGTTCACGTCAGAGTGAAAACATGTCGGGTGGATACAGGTTTTAACTCTAGCTTATCTAAACTGTTCAGTGGCATAAGACCAGTTAACTGTGGATGGAATAATTATTTTATAAACAGCTGCCTCAGTCATTTTTAATTTAGTTGTTTTTTATCTGGTTACAACACAGCTGCTTAGAGATTCATTTTTTTGCTTCCAGCAGCTGTGGTCAGGAGTGACTTATGTGACAGCCAAGTTACTTTCATGAGGTGAATAGTATTCATAGGCTATAGAAAACTCTGCTCCAAAAAGAAGAATAGATTTTTCCTTTTCAACAGAACATCATCTAGTGTTGAAAATTGTTTCAAAAACGTCTTGTCATTTTAGACTTAAAGACTTCCCTTATTGCGTCTTGTAGTCTTGTAGAATTACCTTATTCCTCAACAGTCCTGCTTTCTTAGCAATGAATTGCAGGGTATGAAAAGCAATTCCTGAAAGACTGCAGATTTATTTTTTTATAATTTTTTAAATATAAATGGAGCAAAGAAGTTTCACAATATTGGTATCGTTGTGAAGAACTTTCCAGATTTACATTCCTTCACTGACTGCAGATGGCAAATACTGGATATAATATAATCAAAATGAGTGAGCAGAAGGGAATCTAACTTACTTGGTAGAGATCAGGTACAAAATCCACATAATGAATCAGCAGCTGTGTTCAGTTTCGTTAAAGCTTGTGACAATTTTCTTGTGAGAATCAGTGCCTCAAGGTCTAGTAGCCTAATTCTTAGAGTTTGCTTCTGCGCAGCTTCTTAACAGTAAGACAGCTGGAGTTGATGCACAGGGACTTGAATTTACTGCTTGGTAGTGTTTGTAGTGTTTTGTGTTCTAGGACAGAGGTTAATCATGTTCAGATGAAGTATCTACACTGCCTTTAGAGGCTTCAGGTAGGTCTCTGTTAATCTGCCCCTGTTCTCAGCCTGATGGTGGAATTAAACAAATGTTCTTGAGAATTTGTTATCAGCTCCTGTAGGTGAAGTTGACTCTCAGCACTGTCACCACTTGTCACAAGAACCATTGCTCCCTAAAGACAGGCTGGAAGATGAAACAGATGATGACTCTTCTAAGATGTCTGGGTCTCAGCAGAAGTATCGATGCATCCGTTGATAAGTGTTCCCCTACAGACAAGAAAGCCACATCTTTTTCAGACTGCTTTAGGTATGATGTGTGGAATTACTTGTTTGCTAATGAGAGTATCTTACTGTGTTTAATGCAATTATTTGGGTTGGGTTTGTTGGGTTTTTCTTAAGAGCTGAGTGGAACAGATGCCAAGTTTGATTGATGATGCGTTTCCCTAAACTGTAACTGGTTTTAATTTGTTGGAGGTTTTCTTGCTTGCTCTAGGGGGAGTATCACCTCTGTCTGTGCCAGCATCCGTTTATATTGCTGAGAGTACTAATTTTCAGAATCCTACACATTTTCAGCGAAGATATCAGGCCATTCGTACAGTTTTGATTTTTGGATGTAACAAGTGTATGGAGTTCAACATTCCCCTGGTTCTTTACTGAACATTGATAGGAAACTGTCACTTGATCAGATTTTTTCATTCTACCTTTTTGAATAAAAATTTGAACTCCATTCTCTCCACTGCACAGTGTAATCTACAGAAATTGCTTACTCTAGTTTCAAACCCTGTAAAGTATTATGCTCTTTTTTTCATACTTGTTCTCCTACAGTTCCTTCTCTTTTGTAGGGCATTAGATGTGGTACTGAAAGACATGGTTTAGGGACAGTGGGTTGCCTATTGGACTTTATGATCTTAAAGAATCTCTGATTCTTATTCCTGGTGATTTCCTTCTTTCCACTCCATTAATAAGTGTACTTTCCCTATCCAGGTGTAGTGTTTCTTGACTTCTCAAGCTCACCACTTTATAAAATTATAGGTCAGGCTTACATGAGGGAGAAAAAATAATCTGTCCCTTTTTCATACCCATCTTCTGCTAATCATGACTGTGCTCCAAGAAGTTGTCTTTCTCCTTTCCTTCTCCTATCATCTCTTGGCTTGGCTTTTTATACTGCAGGGCTCTAAAATCTGTCACTGTCTGTTCACTTCCCCTGATGTAAAGTTGGCTAGTGCTATGGTTTTCTCTTGGCTCTTTGTTGTAAGCTCATCCTCTTCTGTCAGCTCTGACTACCTTTTTTCCCCCAGACTTGCTGGGTGCTTGGCATGTGGTTTGGCCATGCTGCTCTTTTCATCTCTTTCTGCATTAAGTGAATATGCTGCATCCTGCTTTTGAAGACTTTCACCCAGCTTGATCCTGCTCTCCATCTCATTCTCTGTCTTTTCAGATGATGTGGTACCTTCTATTCTGCTGTTCATGCTTTCAGAGATCTTAGCAGAGGACTTCTACATACTTGTAGCTGATTAGATTTCACCACCCCCCCCCCCCCCCCCTTTTTTTTTTAATTCTCTTGATCTTGCCTGGCAATCGTTCAGAACCAGAGGCCAGCTCTTCTCCCCTCGTCTCCTTCACAGAACATATTCAGACAGGTATAAGTGTGTGACAAACTTCTGTAATGTTTCATTATCATCTCTGTGGAAAATTGGACATGAGAAAGCAAATGAAAATTCTTGCTTTTTCTCTTGTGGAAAATGTGCTCGTTTATCCAGTGGAAACTTGTTTGCAGCTGAAGAAATAACTTGAGCCACATGGTTTTTATAATTCCCCACCAGTCTTGTAATGAACTTTGTTCCCTGACGCTGCAGCAATTGCAAATAACTTCATTACTAGTCCCATTAATGCAGAATATAAGGTCTCTCCATATATTTCTCCTTGCATTAATTAGTATGTTTTCTTCTGTCCTACAGAACATCTTTTGACAATGGTCCATTCTGGTTTCCTCAGAAAACAGAACTTTGATAGCAAAGAAAAACTTCCCATTGATAACTCTCTGTAGGAATGGTGCAAGTTCTTGGTGCTGTAGTATGTCCAGGTAGCTATTGTAATGACATATGGTAAAAATTGCCTGTGCCAGGCAGAATTCCCATGCAGGAGGTCTTGCTTCACATTTATTTGTTGTATTATACACTGGATAAAATCAATACTGAAGAAGGACATTTGCCCTCATCTTCTAATATCTTTATGCCCTTTTGCATGGCTCCTGCTCTTGTGTTTTCCTTTGTTGTGCTTCAGGCTTTCTGAGCTTTCTCTGTAAAAGCACTTTGAATAAGCACAGAGGAAATAAAGATATAAATAAGATTTATGTGTAGATTCTCTACAGTAATTTTGTAATAATTCTAATATTTTATAATAAAACACATGTTGTTTTTACAAATGAGCTACAAAGAGAATTGCTGAAGAATTTAAAAATAGTAATTCACAAGCAAGCATGAATGACAAATAGTTATTCTTGGAGAGATGCAGTTAAATAATATGTGAACTGGTTGTTCAGAACAGCTGACAGCAGATTACTCTTTCTAGGTTTCCACTTGCTATTTATTGTTTTAGTAAATAAAATGGATGAGTGGATTTCATAAAGTTCTGTGTTTATTCTTGTATTGTGGGCTTACTGGAAATAAGTAATCACATAACGCCATTATTATAAATCTTTAAAATATATGAGAATAGATTCTCATATGCTCTGCTGCACAAGGAGCCCAGTGACTCCCTCACAATATTGAGAACTGTTATTAATTGACAATTTCTTCTTCTTCATTACTGCCACAGATGTTAGGAATAAGAGGGAAATTTTACTTTTTTGTATCACTCATACCCTTGTAGGACTTATATTTTCATGCAGGGTGGGTGTTACAAGTGCAAAGTGCCATGAGACTGACATCGGGAGTGGGGTTTACTGCTTCTATTTGTGACTCCTTTGAGCAGCCAGTTGCCTAGGAGATCACTGGCAAAACCCCAGCAGCTCCTCGCACCACGTTAGCCTATAAAGTAAGCCCTGCAACAGATCTAGTGACAATCATTAGACACTTCCTGAGAAAACACCCTGGGGGTTTTAGGGGGGTTTATATTTCCACCACCTGTTTTCATTGTCACATCTGCTCCTCAGCAAACAGAAAGGGGAAATGTTTATGATTTCTGGTTAAGTAGTTGGTTCTTTCCCCAGTATAACCTGTTGATATCTGTTAAAAATATTTTTGCCAGTCTCATGTAATCCTTCTTTGTGTCAGAAATAATTAGCAGCTATCTAATAAGATCGACTAACTCTGGTGATTAGTGAGTTCAAACCCTGTGTTTTTCCTTTTGTGATAAGTGAACGTGGCACTGAGCATCCCTATCCAGTTTATTATCACTTTCTTTTGGCCCTTATTTCTGATGCCAATGTATGGAGTGAAAACAATAGAGGCAATAGGAGAATACTGACATGCAGGCACTCTGGATGCTCTTGGAGTGTGTGCTCTGAGGAAGATGGTAAGTGGGATGTTTTCCATCTACGCATGCATCATGGTAGCATTTTTATTCGTTTGCCACTGACATCTAGCAGAAGCCTGTTGTGCTCTTGGAAGCCAGCTCTGTGTGGCGTTGCTGAAAGGAGGAGAAAATGAGAGCTGCTTTGCTGGATTGTTTTTCTGCAGATATGTATATTTATTTTTTTCTGGGTTGCGGAAAACACTTCTCTCTGTGAGGTTATTAGCATTTTCCTTTGGATGCTTCAGATTGGAAATTGAGATGTGCCAGAGTGGTGCAATTAACCACAGATTATCAAACTAGGAGATATGCACAACCAGGAATGGGGGAATTGTGTACCTTGCTGAAAACAATGGGAGTTTTCAGATAAGCATTCATCACAGAAATATTCTTAGACTGCTCTGCAGCTTTGTAATTAAATCTAATTCAAATAGGATAATTGCATTGCTTTTTTATAAATTGGAAATTAGTCAGTGAGGTTTCACAGGTATTTAATTGTGCTCCAAGAGATGCACAAAGCAGGGGAGATTTTTTTTTAGTGGGAATACACCTCTGTGAACTGACATTTGAAGGAAAAATAAAAGCATGAGCTTCATTTCAGTGCTAAGGCAAATGTGAGTTCAGCTCCAAGCTGCATTTTCAGAGCAGATAACATATATTTTGCTTTTGACAGCAGAACATTTCCTGTCTAACATACAAATGCATTTGAGCAGATATACTTAAATCATTATGAGTAAGGGCTGTTACCTGAATTATGTGTTTTAAATGCCATGTTTTACACTAAATATCTCTACAAGAGTTAATGTTGAGCGAATGCCTTTAAAAGATGATGACCCTTTTAGTCCCTGCTTTGCTCACAGGTATTCTGAAATGTTTCAACCTACATTAGAAGGGACAAATTGCCCCTCCTCCTCTATGGATACAAATTTCTAACTCCTTGTTGCCTTTCATGCTTGCAGAGGTGCCAAAAGCTAGTGTACCCACCACTGTGATGCTTTCTCCACAGTTTGGTGGCAATGGCAAATTAATAGTTTTCCTGGTTTAATCAGAAGGTTAAAAGGCACCCCTGTGATGCTGATACACTAGTGTCTGTCACAAAGTTGCTCAGCCTTGACAGTCACACATGCACATACTCATATCTCTTTGAATTATGTGAGGCTTATCCCTTAAACGAGGATTTTCATCATGAGAAGAGTCAGTGAGATTTGCTGCATATAACTACTAGTTAATTCAGTGCAATATGTTTTCTGATTAAGCAGTTCACTCTGGGCTAGAGCCAAAATTATTTCCTACTCTTAGATCATAAAACCCCATGAATTCTTGGGTTCTCTCATTGTGAATGAATTTCATTACCTCTTGTAATGTCTTCTGTTATCTTTAACATATGGCAAAAGAGCTGAAAATTTGTTTACGACGTTACTGAATACTACTTACATAACCTCTTTTCAGAGTCTTTATGGGAGATAAAATACTAGAGTATCAGCTACAATACAAAGTAGATTATTTGAAAAGAATGTAAGCTCTAAATACCTGGGTTCATTGTCCCTGAATGCCTTAATGCAATTCTCATGGGATAATTATTCATATTTTCTTTATACAATTTTTTTCTTGCTGTCTATATACATATTTTTATGTATGTGAATATATTAACATAATAGAGTTTTTTTTCATTATGACTGTGGGTTTTAAACCATCCTCTGGGATGTATGCGAAATAATATTTACAGTTCCAGAATATTTAGTCATATCATCTGCATCTGTTGAATAGGTGGTTTACGTTACACGGCAGGTTATGGTATTCACTGCTACAATTTCTGCTTCTATAAAACCAGTATGATTCACAAAATACTACCAAATATCTGGGGTTTTGCTTAGCCTGCAATTCCTGTGACAGGATTCTGAGAACAGCCAAGATTTGGAGACCGACTGCGACTGACTTTGCAAATCAATTTTTTCCACTTTTGTTATTTTGATGTTTTCCTGAATCTTGGGTTGTTCTTATTTATTTGATATTTGAGGTGGAGGTAGTGAAAGGAAGACGAAAAGGAACAAGAGGCCCAAAACATTATTCTCCTGCCCTACACGATGCTGTAAAATGCCAAGAGAGCTGGTTTTTCGTCATCATTTCACTTGTACGTTAGGCCAAGAGCAGAGGTTGTAATGGAATTACAGGCTGCAAAGCTACTAAGTGTTTTGCGACCATCCAGCTGGAAACACCCGATTGAGTGAAGCAGTATGACAGTGGATTTGGGGTGAAAACTATCTGTCTTGATCAACAGAAATAAGACTGAGGTGGCAGTGAAAGGAAGAGACACAGCTGGAAATTTGAGTGGTGATTGCAGTGAAAGGGTCCTTAGATGTTTTTAACAAGCTTCCCAAGGCAGCGGTGGAGTCGAGTCACCAACCCTGGAGGTATTTTCAGTGGATGTGTCCTGATGGACACGATTTAGTAGTAACCTGGCAGTTCTGGATTAATGTTTGAACTTTAAGATCTTAAAGGTCTCTTCCAACCTTTGTGATTCAGCCTGACAGAGCATCTTTGTTACTCAGGTATCTTTGTTGGTCCACTCAAGCTGCTACAGCTGTTTTACAAGCTGCAGGGAGTTCTACATCAGGCCTATTCAGTACCTTACATTGGAGTGTACCACTGGCTCATCTGTCAAACTGTCACATTTTAAATCCAAGTTGCTACAACATCTTCAGTGCACCCTGCTTTAATTATTAGGACATTTGAAAGTGGTGAATCACTTAACTAAACTTTATACTGGGCTGTCCCACATATCCAGGTATGGATAAGCTCTTGACTTTGTTCTGTAGAAGGAAAGTTTGAACTCCCTCAGGAAACCCTCTCCCCAACAGCAAGCACAATTTGTTGTGTGCATCATAAACAGCCAAGCCAGAAGTTTCCACAATAATGAAGATGGGAGAATTGTGTGAATGCCCTGGCTCTTGTAGGTCACATTTCCTTCAGATCAAATGTCTAAATGTTATGCTATTTTGCGGCTTTTCAAGATGAGACTGTCAGACATGTAGTTTACAAATGTATGTAGTGGTAAGACAAGGAGTAATGGCTTTAGACTGAAAGAGGGGAGATTTAGATTAAATATTATTCTCTCTGAGGTTGCTGAGGCAAAGGAACAGGTTGCTCAGGGAGGCTGTAGATTCACCCTCCCTGGAAGTGTTCAAGGCCAGGTTGGATGGGACATTGGGCAACCTGGTCTGGTGGGAAGTGTCCCTGCCCATGGCAGGGGCCAGGGGAACTAGATGATCTTTAAGGTGCCTTTCAACTCAAACCACTATAACTTTATGTGGTGAGAACTTGATTTCTCTGTATTTATTTTACAAAGCTCCTATAAACACCAGGCCTAAATTACTAAAAATATACACACAAGTTCGGGATTTATTAGCATTCCTATCAGATAACATCCACAACATGCAGAGAGTTCTAAAACTGCAAAGAGATCCTCACAAAGGAGACCTAAAATGGCTTTATAGTACTTTCACGTCACAGTTTACTCTTGTCCTGTCTCCCATTCCATAGTCAGAGGTTGTTTGGGCATCTGGAATTGTTAGGGTATGGGAGTTCTGTACGGATCAGTAAATCCCCAGTATCTCAAAGGAGTTATTAATATTGATAAATTAAAACCTCTCGTTGAACATTTTCTTGTTCTAGTTATTGTTTTACCTCTAAAACCATGCTAATGATTCTTGAAAATTAGCCTTTAGTCATGGTAACCTGACACGCAGCTTTGCCCTTATGACATTATCTGTATAAATGCACTTGAAATTTATCTATTTAGTACAAAAAATACAATCAAACATACTAAGATTTTAAATGACCCCATAATCATCCTCTTAGATGTATTTATACTTGTGAAAAGTATTCCTTTATTAGGTCAGCTTTAATTTTTGACAATTAACTTGTGCTTAGCAGAAAGGAGTATTTGCATTGAGCTACACTTGAGCATTTATTTTTGAGGCTTTTCATTGTGTTCATATTCTATTCTTATAGATGCAAAGTGCTATTTGTGCTGATGGATAACTATGTATTAGATACCCATGAAGTACTCTGTGTCTGAACTCAGCAGTTTATTCAGAAGTCTCCATTTTGTGAATGTTATTTGTGGGGTTTGATATTGTAGCTTGTAAATTACCGTGGGGGTGTGGCTGTGTCTAAGCCTTAAAGGCCATGTTGAGTTTTTTGTGTGATTCATTATTTTCTTCTTGCTATTTTTAATTTGGAGTTCCAGAACTGCAGACTGAGAACCAGACCCCACAGAGGCTGTTCTCTAAAATAACCAAATAAATCAGTAGTTGAATTTTGTTTTAATGAAAAATAACACCCAAACCTCTTCAGGCAGAAATGACTGCTTATGAATGTTGCAAATGTTCTGGGTAGCTGAATTTCACTGTAATCTGCAAATGTTCTGAGTAGCTGAATTTCACTGTAATCTTATATTTGAAAGTGTAGTGAGTTTACTTCATTGTGTGCTGGTGGATGAAAAGCTGGACATGACCAGACAGAGTGTGCTTGCATCCCAGAAGGCCAATTGCACCCCAGACTGTATCACAAGCGTGGCCGGCAGGAAGGACATGGACCTGATGGAGCGCAGGTCCAGAGAAGGTCACGAAAATTATTTGCTTTCCTACCATGACTTATGATCAGGTCACAGGTACAATGTACCACTACTATTCCCTTAGAGGGATGCCGTACTAAAAGTGCTATCCTATTATTTTCTGTAGGATAAAAGCAGGAGGTAGCCAGCTCAGTATGTTTTCCAGTAAACTAGTCTCCAGTGAAAATACTGGCAAATTCTGTTTGTGAATCACGTGGGTGTTTGCTACAGTTACTGAGGTGAGAAAATCTTAGCTATAAACTTACCATGATGATGGTGTGATCCGTTTATTCTCAGAAACTTGTGTGTGTATTCTGCTTATTTGGGTGACAACTGCAATAGTATAAAAGTAGATCTAAAAATATATAAATATATACTTTTTAAAGAGCAGTCCATTTTCATCCATTGTGCTTTTCTGGTGGCAAAGAGGACAGAATAAAAGATGTGAAACACTTTCAGTCTCTGTCTTTAGCCCTATCATGGGGAGCAGATGAGGTAAGAACTGAGCTGCGTAGGTTGGGGATGCAGGTGAAGTTCAGGGCAAGGCTTAGAAAACACGTAGCCTGATATTTTGTTGCTGACAGGCTCTGTCTTATTTTTTATTTTCTCATTCCTGATGTAGACTGTTAATGGCTTCCTGGTGTAATGGCAAATGAGACTGAAATGCACTGCATGGCAGATGGTTCAATCTTCCCTTTTAGCAGGGAAGGCAGTACATCAGGGCATGTCTGCTCCTTCATGCTCACTTGTTCTTGGCTAAGCTCTGTTCTGAGGTGAATACTCAGGAAGTTTCCCAGTGAATTCACCACAGAGAAGAGCCATCAGCAGGGTGGCACAGCCATCACTTCCCTTACAGAGACTTAAAAATCCTCTCACTTCATACTGAATGTGTGAAGAGCATGAAGTGCCAGTACTGGAGACAATTACAACTCTGATTTTTACGTTTTTTGCAGAATTTTGCCTCACCTCTCACTGTTTAATTAATGCAGTTCTTGTCTTGCTACCATATCACACTATCTTAATTTCTTTGTGACTTTTAACATGGTGTAAGACATTGGCAGTGAATTGATTTTCATTAGCTTGGCTGCTGCCTGCAACTAGTATTCTTGGTCTTTCTGCTGCAGCTTCTCAGACATATATTTCCATCATTCCTAACTGTGAGAAGAATTTGGTTCTCTAATGATGGAACAGCGCTTTCTACTGTGTAAAAATAAAAGTAGAGAGTTTTTAACGTGAAATGTTCATTTGCATTTAACAGCATGCTGGTAGAAATCGGTCTGTACAAGCTAACAGCATTTAATATTGATTATACACTGTGCTAATCATGTTTGCAATGAAGTGGAGGAGGAATATCCATACAGATGCCTTATTTTTAGTATTACAGTGCTCTGTGTTTGTTGCTGTTATCCCACCAAGATGCTTTAGCTTCGCTTAGCTGGAAGAATGTAAGTTCCAGGTATTGTTTTCATGACAGCACCTTTTTTTCATTGTTGCTAGAAATCAAGTGTAGCAAAAATGTGGGAATCAATAATCATGAAGAGTATTGTGCAGCTTCTCCTGCTGATTGCTTACTAAGAGTAATTCTTTTACAAGAAGGGGCAAGAAATAGTCATCTTTGTGGCTGTTTTGAGCTAGTACAATTTAGCTCCTGGTCAGACATGGCAGAGAAAAGCCCTCAAGTTAGAAGTTTTAGGTGTTTAGATCAGTATGGTAATGGTGTACCCACTGAAATTGTAATGGGCAAGATGTTTGGAGGGATGTCATACAGAAGAGAAGGTTTATGCAAAGCTAGAAGTTTCATTGTTTTCTGAATCATAAATGCTGGTTCAGTCTCAATAAGGTGCAACTGTGAAAACAGCCCTTCCTTTTGCAGAGGAGGTTCTGTGCAGTGAATCTGCACTGTAGGGATCCTTTTTTTATCAATGCTGAGGCTTAAATCCCTAAAAAAATAAAGGCTGTACATGACTCTGGTTAAATTGCAACACCACTTCTGTAAATACTGTTAACCTTCATTTGAAGCTTCAAGTGACAGGGAGTTCATGGTGTTAATAAGGTGTATTGTTAACTGAAATTATACAAAGGCTCTTGATTGTCTTCTGTGTCGTACTACTTTGGAAACAGTAGTAAGAGTGGTAGAAAGATTGCTCTTGAGGAACATAAGAACAAGGGATATTCACATTTAATTTCAAAGGTATTACTTGGTTGTTGACTTGTGCTTTACACACTTGGCTAATTGCTCTGTTACTTACAGTGCTGGAGTGGGTATTTTTATTGTTAGAGGATGTCCTTATGTGTTTAGGAAAGTGCTTTTTCTCAGGGACCTGGAGGGCCCCCATGAAAGTCTGAATCCACCAGAAGATTTTCTCACCTCTTAAAAATAGGCCTCTCTTTCAAGAAGCACAACTCTTCCCTCAGCAATTCCTGTGGGCTCAGTTTAATGTTCTGAAATGAATTTGAAAATGTAAAATAAAAATAGCATATGCTGCTTGCCTTTGCAAAAAGGGTGGAACCAAAATGGAGAGAGACAGGAGTCTTTGTTATCTGTTTGTAATGAGTCTCTTGATGCTTTCTGAAATGCTGGGGACGTACGGGCAACACTCATGGGACCCCTTTCACCCACGTAACCCTTTGCTCCCAGCTCATCCACCTTTCCCTGCTCCTGCTGGTGTTTTTCCTCCTGTCATCTCCATCCCCCAAGGTACTGCCTCCTGGGCTGCTCAAACCCTTCCAGAACCAGGTCTCCTTTTGTAGGATCTCCCACAAATGACACAAAGTATATTAGTTTTTTTATTCTGACAGCGTGGTGGTACTCAAGACAGCTTCATTTCAGGTCTGACTGATATAGCTGAGCACCACACAACAGTGTTTTCTTGACAATGGTACCTCTGAGTTATATATGAGCAGTGCTTTGCTGAAGAGCAACAGCAGGACATTCAGAAGATACAATCAGTGCAGGATTAATGAAGTTGTTGGATGAAAGATAGCAACTGAGAATCTGTCCTGAGGTTTTATTCTTTGAAAATGCATTTCAAGCCCATCAGCTGCACTAGTCATGACTCTCACATCCAGTTTCTGCCATTCAGGTGGCTGTGTGGGATGTTCCTTTCACGACCTTAAGGAACATTAAAATACAGGGAGCTTTCTGCATTTCTTCTTAACCCTCACAGCTGTGGATGGCAGCACGTGTTGCTTCATGCAGCCTGGCTTTAGGCTGTTCTTGTCTGCATCTCAGAAAAAACAATCAGTCAACAGAACAGGATAATTGGGTCAGGGTGATCCACTGATAAATTTGCTATAGCAGATCAGAGGCAACATCCTTAATTTAGCCTATAGAACACAACTCTGTAATTCCTGGACAAAGTGGCTTTGAGGCATTGCTCTTGACCTATAAAACCTCTGGAAACCTCTCGACTTTCTTGTTTGTTTGCAGCCCTGTGTGTTTCTGAGCTCTGAGGTATTTAGTATCTTCTTATGCACTAGAAAAACACTCCCTGGTCCTTAAAAGTTCTCATTCATTGCTATGCTGCATTTCTAAACCTTATGAATTCTCTGCGAAGTACCTTATAGTTGGTTGTCATACCTGATGCTGATAGAGAGGGTGGTTTTATTTGTATGTATCCAGTTTAAAGACAAAATTCTAGAAAGATCTGCACTGATCTGTAAAACTGAATAATGTAATTACAGAGTGATTCCTCTGCAATGAATAGAGGCAAAAAGAAAAATCACTAAATCTTTATCCCGCTGTTTCTCCCCGGTACTTTGAAAATGGAATCTTTGTAACACCTCCTAGTTGCATCGCTCTTTGACTAGATGTGGCACATCCTGATTGCAGGCTATATATAGTAGTGACTTCACTTGCCACAAAAATGTACCAACTGTTGTTACTCTGTGTGACACTGAACACGTTAACCTCTCAAATGAGAAGGGAGAAAAAAGGAAGAATACTCCACTCTAATGAAACTGCAGTGAACATGTGTAAAAATCATTTGAACTTTCTCAAACTGGAATTCATCTCGGTTACTGAAACTGGCATTGTAGAATCTTTACTGAACATAAATGGTTAGGGCCATTACAGCAGCAGCAGGATAGTCAGGGTATCAGCACACTAGACAATTGGTTCATTGATACCTTGCTCTGATTGCTTGGGTGTCCAGGTGTTCCTCTGGGACACATTAAAAGTTCCAACCTAGTCTAACTCTGTTCAGGGGACAGGACCACAACACAGAGCAGCATGGTTTGAAGCACATTTGATTCATCATTATTTTTGGCTTTCACATATGGCCCTGTCTGTAAGTCTTCAAGCGCTTTATTCCCAGTTCAGTCATCCTGGATGAGAGGATGATTTTGCTTTCCGGAACAAACAGATCGTCCAGAAATAACTTCACGTTAAAAAAACAGAGTCTCCACATAACCTGTTGCAGAGTAGAAAAACTAAGGTCATTTTCTCTGACATCCTCATTACTCATTCCCTCTTAATATTTTGATTCTACTATGGCTATTATATTTGCAGATTCTGACAAATGAAGCTTGGCAAATGAATTCCTGATGTTGTATCAGTGAGTCACGGTTGAAACACCTGAAACTTTCAATGCCCGCCTGAAACACCTTCAGGAAATGTTCAGTCCTGGAAACAACAATTTAAGGGAACTTCTGACATTATATTTTTGGTGGCTGGTGTTACGTTATTGTTGATTATGTTGTGATAAAGTCTGCTGAATTGATGTTTTCACAGTTGGTATGCTGGCTAAGGTGCTTTTGTAGCACGGATAGGGTCTACTGATCACATTAAGTAAAATATTTAAGTAATTGAGCTATCTACAATATGTAGAATTTTTAGAGATCAGATAAGTATCCAGAGAGCTTATGCAGTGTTTGTGAGAAAGGTCCAGTAATAGACTGGAGTAAATGCTCATCAGTGTTGGTCTTCACTTTGGACACATAAAACTCCACGTTTATAAGAACATTGCAGAGGTGTACACCCATTAGTGGAGAAGCGTACAAACAATGAAATCAAACCTGGAAATATTTAGAACAAAAATGTTGAAAGCTTGATCTGGTTAGATATTCAGTTATTTCCAGTAAAAGACAGGCTAAAGAATTTTATTTCACTCCATTCTTTGGAGAATGTGTTAAGTGATATCAACATATTTTATGAGGTATACAGCTGTTATACTAACACATCACCTGTACTGGGGATGTGTGTACACCCCACTGAGACACAGGCAGCAGTTTTTATTGGGAATCAGTAGAGACTTTTGTTCACTAAAAAAGTGCAGACTTGAACGAATCACTTGACTCATCCCTTAGAAAGCTCCACCTGAAAGACAAACAGTATTTGTTCCATTTTTCTTTCACTTCAGATAGCCTTTGTCTGGTTTCAGTGGCGTAATTTCATTGTTACATTAAGAAATACCAGCAGCCAGCTTTCAAGAAGTGCAAATGCTTTTTGTTACTCCCCTGGCACCTTCAGAAAGGTGCTTAGGGTTGCCAAGAGTTCTGCTCTATCAACACCTCAATAAACTGCTTCTTCTCTGTCTCCTACAGATTTTCAAATGCAGACATATTACAGTGTTGTACAGAGCAGCAAATAATAATGACAATAATTTCCTTATCTCATGTAGCTGTAGTGTTAATTTATATAGATAATATTTTAGGGAAATATTATCTATATAAAGTCTGTCATTGGAAAAAAATTAAGTCTCACAAGGTAAATTGCATTAGGATTCTCTGACATTGCTTGGTGTACAGGAGATCTTTGCAGGTATCTGAAATAGATGTGGCCTGAAATGGAGCATGAATGGAGAGAGAATAAGACAGTCAGTGCTGTGTGTGTGAAAAGACTGTGAATGTTCCTCACTCCATCATCATCTTTAACACCAGGCTTTTTTATGTGGCAATTACTATGTAAATTGTTTCCTATCCTGAAAATTTCTTCTGAGTGGAAAATACAGTAACAAAACCATTAAAGTCAATATGTTAAGTCATATGAATCCATCCCGTGTTTATCTGCACCTTTGTTATTTCTAGGTAAGAATGCAGTGAGGTCTGCAAATAACTAGAATTATTATTTATAATAATAATAATTTACACATCTTTGGCTGTCACTAAGATCTGCTCAATTAAAACAAATCCCATAGGCTGGATGAACCTCACTTTCAGAATTGAGATGAACTAATGTTATGCAGGAACTGTTACAGGTGGAATGGATTTTTCTTCCAGCAATGCTTACTCTAAATTAAAACTAAAGCAGGTATCCCTGAAACACATGGGTTGGGTTTTTCCAGCACATCAACAACATGGAATTTATATCTTTTGTAATGTTCTTTATTTTGACTTGTTAAAAAATTCTTTTTCTTCAGTAGACCTAATAAAACAGTATCTACCTCAGTGCTAGAGTAGGAAGAATCCCGCGTCTTTTACAAACCAAGGACTGCACAAAACGATGTAGAAAATAATATTTTGTGAAAACATTACCCAAATCTATTTCCAAGCCAGCATCTGGCTTCCAAAGCAACCGGTGCTTACTTATGTCTTCACCTGTGCACAAGTGAGAATAATGTCTTCCTCTTGTAAACTTGACAGAAGGATCTCCTTAGAGCCCTTCTTGCACAGTGGATTCCCAAGGGTGGTGTGATTCATCTCACTGATGCATTTTGCTGCCCACAGGGGCTCATCGTGGGCCAGCTGGACCCACTCCCTTTCTCTCTGGCAAACAATAGTGACTATAGACTTTCTCTCTTCACAGCACCCAAGTCAAATACTAGTTGATGCCTGTGTCTCTTGCTGAGATGGTTTTGTTCAATTTGTGGTTTTTGTCTAAATCCCACCTCCCCTATTAATTATTCTGTCAAATTTGGATAAGGCATAAAATTCAGTTGTTTTTTTCACTGCTAACAATTCTCCTTTCAGGCAAGAGCTGGCTTTGCTTCTCTGCTGCCATTGGCTGGTCTAGGGATAGGATATTGTGCAGATGATAAGAATCCCTTTGAAACTGAATTGGTTGGATTTAAATTACCATGTTTTTCAAATACTTCAGCTGCATGGCCCTCCTCTGCTAAATATATTCTATTCATCATCACCGGGACACTAAAACACAGAGACGAGCCCAGACTCACCTGTGCTAGGACACAGGGTACAAAGGCCATCTGGAAACAGGAGGCAGGGCAGATATCCTTCCTGCAACTGGCAAAGTAGTGTGTTCTGTATGTATCCATCACCAGGGGCAGCTGAAGAGGCATGTTGGTGTACATGGAGATAGGACTGCCAGTATCTTTGAGATGGCCCAGTGGCTTGCTTGATTTATTTTTTCATGCACTCTGTCTTTGTTAAATTGAACAGTAGTAGAATAAGCAGGAAATAAACCCACTTTTTTTTTTCCATAAGATATAAGTTGATGGCTACTTTTAGCATTGATTGTGGGGATTTTTTTATAATGTGAAGACAAAAGCAGCACTGGCAATATTTTTTTCAGTAAATGTGTCACATGTTAGAATGAGCCGCTTTATTATGAGCATGGCAATTGTTTTCAAAGCTCTTCTTGTATGCTTTTTAATTTGTGATTTTCAGAATAGATTTGCAGTTAATTTGTGCTTTGGGGATAACTGAAAACTGCTTTTTTAGATTAAATAGAGTGAAAAAGAGCTCTTTCATGAAATATTTGGAATATTGGTATGTCAAAGGATAACTCAGGCAGCAGAAAATAAATGTGCCAATGAGGAAGCCTGAAAAAAAAACCATCAAGTGCAGAAATTATGCACATTTCTGACACTGTTGGATGAAAAACACTGCTCTTATCTTCTACGGGTAACCATGGCTACCATGTGATGATTTTATTTGTTTAAACACGAAATTATACATGAGTGCGGGAGAGTGGTCTTGTCTCAGCTTGTGCTGTATGTATTCGGGTGATAAGGATTAGAGTTAATGAATCAGTGGTTATCAGTGTGGCACATTGGCTTCTTTAAAAAGAGGTTCAGATTTATGTCTTCAAGTCTCTATTAGTCTGTAGAGGGGAAATGGTACTGGATTTCCTGAAGTACTGTTACATGAAATTTAGGTCATCTCTTTTTGTGTTAAAACGAGTATGTTGCCTCCTTGTTTGCATATTGAGTCAGGTCCAAGTATAATTTGAAGATGGGGTGGGGTGGAGTGGAGACTTACTTACTGAAGACTTATGCACATTTTGGATTAATATGTGTCCCTGCTTGGTCTGGTTCTCTTTTTCATTCAGATTTTTGGCTTCCATATGAACATTGATGGAAGTAGAAGTGAGCCATGAATTCCCAGGCGCTAAAGTCTCTGTAAATGAGGAAGGATTTGTGCAGAAGCCATTAACTTATGCACAGAGCTAAGAATACGTTCCTGTTTATCTCCCCAAGTGCATGAGTTGTACTCCATACGTGGTGACTGAATCCAGGGTGCTTGTCTTGTGTGGGAACTGAGGTGGCTGTCCAGATCCCTGATGCCATCCTCCTGGCTGCCAACCACTGTTCTGAGCAGCGTTTGCCAGTGTAGTGATACATCACTAATATTGCATCTAATGGAGGCTGCTAGAGAGAAATAGCAGAAGTTGTGATTTGTAATACTTATACCTTTCCAAATAAGTGGTTTATCAGTGGGAATCATGTTTGTTTAAGAACCTGATAATTTGGATTAAATGCTTGAACTTCTGATCATGTTGTTTTTGCTGAAAACATTTCAATTTATACTTTTTCTCTTGCACTGATTGCTCTATTAAGGGATTTTGTAACAACCACTAGAAGAAAAGTTTGAAGCAATGAGGAATGTTTTCACATTCTTACAACAAGACCTTTTCTGCTGCAGCACAGAAAACATTATTTTTAGGTGTGATTTGGGTCCCAGAAGAGGTTTGTAAAATCACAAAGGATGATTTTGCAAAACACATCAATGAAACTCATACAGGTGGAAATACTGTAAGTCAGCCCATGGTAGCTGAGCAATGCAATACACATGAACTATGAAATTCTGGTAGATTGCGAGAAGAAGGAACATGAATACTTCGTTAGTTGAGATCTTCAATCTGTGATTCACAAACACTAGGCTTGGAAAAGCTTTACAAAATTCAAGCAGCTTTCTACACATATCTTTAAATACATAGTTTTCATATTCACTAGTGTTGTGGTGGAAAAATCATGGTACAAGGCATATTTCTACCTAAATGTAAGCATTGGAGGTGTCTTCTGAGCTGCTGTAATCCACACTGAAGCCAGACCTCTGTTGTCTGCTTTTAGCAGGTTACCTGTGTCCAGACAAATATATTTCAACAAAAGTTGAGCTAATTCATGGGAAATTGTAACAAGGATGAAAATTCCAGGAACACACCTGAGAAATCAAATAAAAATTATACTAAAGCTCTTAAAAAAAGCAGACCAGGCTAAAGCTATGGACTTAACCCATAACCAAAGATGATGAGTTCAACAAGCACAAAGTACATGTGGCAGATAGGAGTTGTAAGTTATTGTGGCCTGAGGGTGAAAATGCAGCTACTTGACTATTTCCCTTTGTGAAAGTGCAAGTACAGAGCAAACCAAAACATAAATGTGTGAAATTTTGAACCTGGTTCCAGCAGAGAAAAACAAAATTGTGGAAGGTAGCCTTCAAAGGGGAAGAGTGGAGAAATGGAAGCAGAATCAATCATAATACTGAGGAGTGCCTGACTTTTTGCAAGGCAAATGGTGACTCATGAGGATGAGACAGCATATATGTGACATGAAAGCACTTCAAAACAGCCAAAGTCCACAGCTTGGCAAAGGCAGATGAGCATCAGGTGCAGTGACAAGCAAGCAAACAGGAAATGGGATGCCAAAGATGTGGTGGGACCTGGTTAATCTCCAAGAACTTCCTCAGTAGTGAGCAAGAAAGCAAAATAGCAAGCAAAGCCAGGCAAATTTAAAATACGTGGTGGCTTCCAGCCACCAGTAGTGCAAGCAGAGCAGCTGACCGAGGACACCTGAACAGAAGATAGTGGTTGAGCCTGAAAAGCAAGGGTAGATAGAGGAGAGAACAGGTGATGTTGACAGCATGTCTCGAATGCTGAGGTTGCCATACTCTTGCCTGAGAGTCATTCTGGGCTGCCCCTATAAAGTGGAAAGAGGGTAGATTTACATTAGACATAATGAGGAATTTCTTCACTGTGAGGATGTTCACTGCAACAGGTGAGATACTGGAAAAGATTGCCCAGAGAATCTATGGATGCTCTACCTCATAAGTGTCCAAGACCAGCTTAGATGCAGCTTTGGGCAAACTGGTCTCGTAGGAGGTGTCCCTGCCCATGGCAGCAAGGTTGGATGAACTGATCTTAAAGGTCCCTTCAAACCCAAACCATTCCATGACTCTGATTCTATTAGAAGGGCTATGACTCACAGGGACTTCTGGGAAACACAGTCAGACAGTGACATTGTGACCATTATGAAGCAGACATACAAGCAAATTGGCACGCGGGCCATTTCAGATAATAGACACTCATTTTTCTTACGGGTAGCTAGTCTGTAAATTTGACCATGTTGCAACATCAGGCTGCCATGAGCAATCCCACAGTTAAGTAGCTATTAATACTGTTTAATGGTCCACCTCAATAAAGCTTCCAAAGGCAGGGAAACTACATTGCAACCACTGTAAGAAAAGCTTGGTGTGGATATAGAGAGACAATTCTGTCTCTGGCTGTTAAAGGTGATTGCCATCATTTAGTTACCCTCAGGAACTAAATCACTTGAACTTATCTTTCAAAAAAAAAACCAAACATGTAAAACCATGCTATGTTATTACTGTGAGGTGAGGTGTAGAACGTGCCTCATATACGATGGACAGGTAAATCTTAGCTGATTTTAGATATATTTAGATAGTTGCACTTACTAAATCCACCTGCTGTAGACAGAAGAGTCACAGGGGAAACATGTGACAGGTGAAATGTGGTGAAAACCACGGAATGTCTGGTAGTAAGAAACTTCAATGAAAAAAGTCTTTGTGTATCCAAAGCCACCAGCATGTAGCCATGTGCTTTTCACCACATTTGGTTTTATAGTAAACCAACCTGTATAGTTGTTATTTTGTAAAATAAGCAGGACATAGAAATCCTCTCCAACTCAGAACAAAAGGTCCAGTTTCTGGTTTTAGAATATTTAATTCTGAGTTTCGTATGTCTAATGCTGATTGATACTTGAAGATCAAATAATGGAATATTAAAAGCTGAAGAAGCTATGGGTTTTTGTGATTAATTTGGCAAACTCAATTAAATGTGACTGAAGAGACAATATAATAGATAGTTTCCCAATGTGGCACATAGCAAGAAAGATTAATATCAAGAATTTTGGAGGACGTGAAGTGCTCAAAGAGAAAAGATTATATGTCCAAAGGGAGAAGTATAACCAGGATGCCTGTTTCTTGTCTCATCTTAAATACATTTGCCTCTCTTCCTTTGATCCCAGTTTATCTTCAATTTGCGAAAATCCTCCTATATCACTTACTCATGTCTCTGCTTTTTCCTCTCTGTGTCCTATAAAATCAAGGCTGCTTTGAAGGGCTGGTGCCCACTTTTTTAAAATGTTAAAACTTCTATTAGCGTCTGCTTCAAATTGAATTATTTTCTTTTCCTCACTGTGGTTTAGGTAAGTTCCACCCAGCTTTCTCTTTGTGTTTTGCAACAGCCTCAGGCTCCTTTCTTGTACCCTGTTCTACAAATTCCCTATCTCTTCTTTTTTTCTTCTTTGCAGTGTATGCCTTTCCTCTTGTTCCCTTTTTTCATCAGAGTTTATTTCCCAGATGCCCAGTGTTCTACATCAAAGTTGTTTTCACAACTGCGTGCCGCATATTTTGTGCCTTCTGTTTGCCCTTTTCAAGTTTTTTTTATCTGGAGCTTTGGATCTTCTGCTTATAATACACGGACTTTCTCTTCTGCAGCAACTGAGCTGGGAAGGATGATTTTCAGGGGCTGGTAAATCTGGCTTTTCCTCTTTGAAAATTACTTAGGGTTGGAACCTTTATAGATCCTGCACTCCATTAAGAGTCTGTGCAAGTAAAATACAAGATTTTCCATCCTTTATCTGGTTGCAGTGTTCAAATTGGATGGGAATTTGTTAAAATATGTTGGGGAAGTGAAATAACTTGAAGATTTAAGTAATATGAAGGCATGTTGTCATATTGAAATGTTTTTTGTGTTCCTCAAGCTTCACCTTTTCCACCAAAGCTCATGAAGTCACATATTCACTATACCTGGACCGATCCAGTAGTTTTACAGAAGCAGTGAAAATGCATTTGAGGGAACTTAGACTGAGTAACAAGCAGTTAGGACATCATGGATGATAAAGGATGTCCACAAAAACACTTCTCTTCGTGTCAGGGAAAAATCCCTTGTGTTTTATCTACCCCTTTGTCTATGGAGAAGGTCAGAGAATGAAGTTATGCAGTCAGTGATTAAATTCCTGGGTGTTTTGTCTGTGGAAGCCTACTTGGTAATAGGCTTAAAAATGTAGAGGAGCTGATGTATGTAGGATCTTGTGGGAGGTACTGTTTGACATCTGCTGAGGGAATATTATGCCTCTCCTCTAGGTTTTGTGAATGACATTCTGCTTATGGAGGCGGGACTGTGAGATACTCTTCACGGTTGCCACCGATAAACCTGAAGACTGATTGAAGGGGGAAAAAGTCCATAACTCACATTGTCACACCCATAGAAGAGAATCATCTCCTGTAGCTCAGTGAGATTGTGTGTCACTTCCATTCACCTCTGCCTCATGTGAAGTCTTCCATCTTCTTGTGAGCACCAGATGTGCTCAGGTTGGGTTTCACAATCATTTTAACTAGATTTTGGCTACTGTTGAAAAAAGTAATTCTGCTCTTAGAATCATAGAATCACCAGGGATTGGAAGGGACCTCGAGATCATCTACTCCAATCTCCCTGCCACAGCAGGACACCCTGACCAGGTCCAGGTAGGTTTAAAACATTTTCAGAAAAGGAGACTCCACAAACCCCCCAGGCAGCCCCCTCCAGCACTCCTGGATGCAGGACTCCAGGTGGGGTCTCACCAGAGTGGAGTAGAGAGGAAGAATCACCTCCCTCGACCTGCTGGCCACACTTCTTCTGATGAAGCCCAGGATCTGGTTTGCCTTCTGGGCCGCAAGTGCACACTGCTGGCTCATGTTGAGCTTTTTGTCCACAAGCACCCCAAGTCTCTCTCCTCAGGGCTACTCTCCAGCCAGTCACTGCCCA
>VZRI01000052.1:255838-272733 GCA_013397515.1 Upupa epops | reverse complement strand
GGGGTGGGTGTGTGTGTGGTCAGAAGGGGGGTGGTTAGCAGATCAAGGGAGGTTCTTCTCGCCCTCTACTCTGCACTAGTGAGGCTGCATCTGGAGTATTGTATCCAGTTCTGATCCCCTCAGTTCAAGAAGGACATATTGCTGCTGGAGGCTGTCCAGTGTGGAGCCACAAACATGATGAAGGAAGTAGAACAGCTCCCTTATGAGGAAAGGCTGAGGGAGCTGGGTCTCTTGAGCTTGGAGAGGAGGAGGATGAGGGATGACCTCATTCGTGTCTAGAAATATATGAGGGGTGGGAGTCAGGAGGATGGAGCCAGACTCTTCTCAAGGTCATCTAGTGATAGGGCAAGGGGCAATGGGTGCGAGCTGAAACATAGGAGGTTCCATATCAATATCAGCAGGAACTTCACAGTGAGGGTAACAGAGTATTGGAACAGGCTGCCCAGGGGGGTTGTGGAGTCTCCTTCTCTGGAGACGTTAAAGACCCACCTGGATCTGTTCCTGTGCAACTTGGTCTAGGTAATCCTGCTGTGACAGCAGGATTGGACTAGATGATCTTTTGAGGTACCTTCCGATCCCTAATGGTTCTATGATTCTATCATTGTGATTGCAGCAGCTTCCTTTGGGAATGTTATTTCAAATGCTGCCTTTTTTTGTTGTTGTAATCAAATGCTTTGGTTTATGTGAAGGGGGCACTTTAATGACAGAGATACAACCTTAAGAAGCTGAGATGTCTTGTCCTTCAATTACACTTGTGGCTTAGATCCTTGTTCATCAGGGGTGCTGCTTGCAAGGCAGATGAATAGACCTTGCTCTTGAATAAAGCTGGTGTTAATTCCTCTTGCCACCTGCCTCCTCTAACATTTGGCTCCAATGCTAGAGCAAAGCCCAGGATTCCAGAAGCCAGCCCTTCTAGCTGTTCTCTGAAGGCAAAACCATGTCACTAATATCTTGTGAAGCTGATGACTGCACTCAGCTTTCCTCTCTGACACTTTAATAGAAAAAGGAAAGCTTTCTTTGCAGCAGAACCATCCTTTAAAATGAAAATAAACCAGTAACTCCGACTTTCTGTATTTAAATTTTTTTTTGGTAGATGAACATGAATCATTTCTGTCTTGCTTGTTAACAGCTCCTCTCAATATTTATATTTAACTAACCATGTTTTCTGTATTTCTGTCTACTGAGTTTCTTGTTTTCTCACCACTTCTTTTAGCCGTGCTCACCCATATGCTGATCATTCCTTATTGGTTGTTTATCTGCAGTATTGATCAGCTGCTTTTGTCTCTGCTACTTTGTAGGAAGCAATATTTGCAGTTGGTAAAAATAGTAATTTTCATCTATGCCAACTTCTGGAACTGGCTTCCAGATTTTTCTCTGTTCACTTTCTCGTGATGTGTATGCAAGAGATATTTTATAACTTTTAAGCAAGAAATTTCTGGTAGGATTTCCAGTTGTAACCACCAATAGTTGCCTTTGTAGCTGACTCTTAGCGCTGAAGTTGGCCAGAGAGGGGAACCTCAATCCATCCTACTCCCATTTTGATGCCAATGCCAGCAATAGATGCCCAGAGACTGGAAAGGGATCACAGGTCAGCAAGAGACCACCTGAAGACCAGTAGATCAGGGAATCTACTTGGTAATGAACCATAGGGTAAAGCCCTGGAGGGAGGCAGGTTCTAAAAAGCTGCTTGACTTTCAAAGACCATCTTCCCCACCTCAGGAGTGCTGCATCTCAACAAGAGAGGAGGTTGGGCAAAACAACCAGGAAACTGTGTTGGATGAACAAGGAGCTCCTGGACAAACTGAAACACAAAAAGGAAGCCTGTATAGGGTTGGAAGTGAGGACATGGTGGTCTGGGAGGAATACAGAAAAATTGTCTTAGTAGCCCGAAATGAGGTTGTGAAAGCTAAAGCCCTGATAGGATTAAATCTGCCAGGGACATCAAGGGCAAAGTGAAAAGCTTCTATAGGTACATGAGTAATAAAATGAAGACTAGGGAAAATGTGGGCCCTTTCCAGTAGGAAACAGGAGACCTGGTTGCCTGGAAGTACTCAACTTTTGTTTTAAAGTCTGTTCCAATGCAAACCATTCTATGATTTTAAAAACTTGTAGATAAAACTGGCAAGTCTAAATTACTACCTATAACTATAACATTCAAACGCTTATTTGTATCTAGGACAAGTTCAAAAAAGAAAATAAATAAGGCCCATTAATTGTTTTATTGTTTTGCATTGACAGCTGCTTTTCTCAATGCTGTCTCATCAAAAGCTAATGCCATTTCTGCATAAAAACACCCACACCTAGTGGATATGCCTTAACAACCATGTGTTTATGGGTTAATGATGCTGTGGAACAATCCCAGTGGATTACCAACTTCCTCGGTTTTTAGCAACCTCTAGTCTGAATAATTTTGTAGACTGTATTAACTATTAAGTGCTACTGGGGAGGAAAGTGTTTACTAAAAATGACACTGGTAATCATTCTAGATATGGTTACATGGAGCTCTAAAAATGTTCCCACTTGACATATTGCCATTAATTGTTCTTCATGCATGCTCAAAGTATTAGTTGCTTTTTTTTACCTCTTATTCTATGCAGAAATAATAGTGAAAGTTTATCTTGGTTTTTATGTTGCTCAGACCAAATAGACTAAATACTATTGTTTATTGTAGCTACCTGATGGATCCTTTTAACAGACTCTCAAGCCTTCAGATAGGGCTTGGTGCACTGTAAGTACATCTCACGACTCTTAATTGTGGTACTTTCCACCATTCAGTGGTTCACTGAAGTGCAGCAGCTTGGCAGCCTCACAAGGTGAAGGGTTAAAGCAAATGTTAAGGTTAAAGAACAAACAAAACAACTTGCATTTTACCTGCCATCATAGCAATGGATTGGATCTTCTATTGGAGAGGACACCACAGCGAATACTTAGCTTTTGGGTTTGAAAAATCTACTTTTAATTGAAATGATGGTGTAGTTGGTTTGCCCGTTCCCAAAATAACTAAGCATCTTCCTTCTTCTTCTGTCAGCCCCCCTCCTCAAGGCTGTACCCTTTGTGTACTGTGTTTGGCTAGACTGTGTTCTTTGGAGCTTTCTTGCATTTTGGTGTGTTATTGTTGGATCACAGAATGGCTTGAGTTGAAGGGACCTCTAAAGGTCTTCTAGTCCACCCTCCCTGCAATCACAGAATGTCTTTGGTTAAGATCACCAAGTCCGACTTTTGACCCAGCACTGCCAAGTCACCACTAAACCATCTCCCTGTGTGTGTTCCATCACATCTCTATGGCTTGAGCAGGGACTTATTCAACTAGATGCCTGTTGAATAGAGAAGCTCAAAATTATCTGAAGCTCTTGTACCTCGTGGACTTTCACACCTCAGATCCTCTGCTATTTTTGCAGCAACTGTGTGGTGGGTCTACAAGAAGCCCCATGTGCTGGTTCTGCCTTTGCTGCTGAGGTTGCTAGGGCTTGTAGCTGAGAGTTCTCCTTCATTTCTAGCCTAACCCTAAACCTTGTCTGGCCTTTCTCAAGGTAGTAGCTTTGCAGCAGTGCTTATGATTTACCTGGAGGATGTCAGCAGTAAGCTCAGTGCTCATCCTCATCTGAGTGCTAAGGTGCTGACACAGACACCCATCTCTGTGTTGTTTCATGTAAGTGGAAAGCAATTTGGATGTTACTAAACTGATCTGGTGGAGATGGACCAAGCTGTGTTTAGTGAAGGTCTGTCTGATTTATGTTAATTTGCAGATCTATATGACGGGGGCAGGGGGAAGCAGCCTTGCCTATCGAAAAGATAAACTCAATTCTAGGTTTAGATGCTGCAAGGACTTCCTGGACATATTAATTGTACATGACTGCTGGGAATAGTTTCTCAGTTTTCAGAGGAGTGTTATGAATGTAGCAGTGAGGAAAACACATGTATTTTGATAGATAAAATTTTAACTTGACTCATGTTTTTACAAAGGAATTGAGAGCTTTTCCACAAAATAATAGAAAAATATCTGAACAGGATTGCAATTGCTCACTACCTAGAAGCTGATGCTCAGCCTATCCTTGAACCAGTAGTCCCCACCCTGTTATATACTGAGCATGACATCATAAGTTATTGAATATCCATTTCACCTGCTATGTGACAACATTGACTGTGTGCTGTGGTGGCTATGTGGGATGAGGAAGGCAAGGTGATGACATGAAGGGGATGCTAACACTGAAAGCATGTGGCATCTTCCCCTGGAGGGCTGGATACCTGCTGCAGTGAGGGTCTTCCGGGGCTGGTTCTTGAACAGCTGCAGGGGGAAGTATTAGATTTGAAGTTGGGGTTGTTCAGCCTGAAGAGAAGACTCAGTGGGAACCATATAGTTACCTTACAGTACCTTAAGAGGGCCTGTAAGATAGCTAGGGAAGAGCTGTTCACAAGGGCAAGGAATGAAAGGATGAATAATCATGGGTTTAAAAAGAATGGGTTTAAAAGAAAAGGGTAGATTTAGGCTGTACATTAGGAAAAAGTTCTCAAATATGGGTTGCTGGATCACTAGAACAGGTTACCTAGAGAGGTGGTGGAGGCCCCCATCCCTGGAGATATTCAAGGTCAGGCTTAATGGGGTTCTGAGCAATCTGTTCTAGTTAGAGCTGTCCCTGTTTGTTGTAGGGGGGTTGGATCCAATGACCTTTGGAGATGCCTTCCAAGCCAACACATTCCATTATTTTATGGTCTGTGATGTTTTAGAATTGCACTGCATGGTGTTGCTCCTGTATTAATTCTGCCAATAAAGTTTCACTGAAAGACAGGTAAAACATATTAACCGATTCCTTGGCTTCAGAAGGGAGTTATCACTGCCTGGCTAATTTGATAAATCCTGTAGTGGGATATATTTGCAGATATGTAGCTGTCTGTATAATGTCAAGTGTGTTAAAATCAGCTCAAATCTAAAGCCAGGTAGTCTCCTTTGCTGTAGAGAATGTGCGTTGTCTCTCAATTTAGTTATTTGGAAAGCCTGAATGACAACAATATGTCTAAATGTAAATTAAATGTATAGAATGTGTGTGGTTTGACAAAATCGCTGAAAGAGCTTAGTCATACAGTAGCATTTAGATTATTTATAAATAATTTCTGTTTAAGAAACAGAACAACTGCACCCTCTAGTGACAGATGGGATGGTGGATCAAGGCAGCCTTTGAACTGGCATAGCATGAGAGAAATAGAGATTTCATATTCTAGTTCAGTCTAGCTTTGATGGAAAAAGAGCATTAGGTTGGGTTGTTGTTTCTTTAATGTATCTAAGAATTGAGGTTCTTAGACCTTCACCCTTGCTTCTAAGGACTGCTTAGCCTGTCACGGAGTGTCAGGCTAGTGAATTGCTATTTATGTTGAGCACTTTTGATTAGAAAGGAGCTGTCACATTGCTTGTCAATGTGTCATGTCATGTTTTGGGTTACTGTTAAAAAGACCTTGCTTCTTATTAGGAATATGGTTCATAAACTGCTGTGTGTTTGAACGGTGTAATGTGACAGCGCATCATGTGTGTGATATAAGCAACACGGATTTTTCCTGTAGGGAAACAAGCTACATTGGAGTCATTTGCATGCGTTAGGAATGCACAGCTTTCTTCTGAACTTATACTATATGTGAGCTTGCTGCTATATTGCTAACACCACGAGTATTTATTTGCACCTAATATGAATATGATTGTTTAAAATCGGTTTACAGGTGAAGTTTGAAAATGCACCTGTGAATGTACAAGAAAATTGTTAAAAGATAACTAAACTGAAACCAGAATAAAGTGTTTACAGAATCACGGTTTAGATTGGAAGGGACCCTAAAGATCATCTAGTTCCAAGTCCCTTCCTATGAGCAAGGTCACCTCTCTAGACCAGATTGCCCAGAGCTCCATTCAAATAAGCTTTGATTCAGCTGATTTCTTTGATTTAGGTGCTTAGCCACATTCCTCTCTCATAGCTCCTTAAATGATTTTTCTTGGAACTACCTTGCAGCCTGCTGACACTGCTTTGCTTGTCACCTGCTGATTCACCAGTATCACTTCCTGCCATCACTGCTCATCTACACTAGTTTCCTTCCAGCAAGTGCTCATTGCAGCTTCCTCAGCATTGAGAGCTGCTGTTACTTCCATTGTGAGACGGTTCCAATAGTGAGCAGGGCTGCATTGTGTTGGCTGGAACACTTGTCAGATGTCAGGCTGTGCTGGCCATATGCACTTCCTGAGGAGATTTTCCTTGTTACTAGATGTGTGAGTTTGGAGTTAATCAGCAGTGGAACATTTTGTGGTTTTCAACAGTGGGATATTAGTGCATAAAAATAGTTTTGAAATGCAGTAGAATTTTCACAAGGGAGTTATTTGCTTTATTCGTTGTCTACTAACAAGCACATTTCTTTTTTGGGGTGTAGTGTTCGTGTTGCTTGAGCTAGCCAGAAGGTGTTTTAATCTCCAAGATAAATTCTATTTAAAAAATAAGGAAGTGCATTACTATAGGATGTCTGTAATCAAATATTGACACAGGAATATATTTGTGATTAAAACCCATTACGGTCTAAGCACTAAACTCCTCAAAATTATCTTTAAAAATGGTTTCTAAAGGGAAACCATTACTGTTGTGTGTGTCCTTGTCACAACTTCTTTATGTCCTGCCTTGAGGCACCATTATGTAATGGGTCCACCCCATCCTTCCACCTGGGTATCACTAATGTTCACAGGTTTGTGAGCTGGAAGGGACCTCAGGGATCATCTAGTCCAACCTCTTAAAGCAGCATACAGTTTAAATGAGCTGGCCCAGACCATATCAAGCTGAGTCTTAAAATTGCCTAAAGCTGCACAATCCAACATTTCCCTTGCAAGAACATTCCACTGTCTAACAGCTCTCGTTGTGAAAACCTTTCCTTTCCAATCCAATCAGAATCTCTCCTGGAGCAACTTGTAACCATTCCCTCCTGTCCTTCCTACATGACTCCCTGTGAAAGGGGAATCTCCATCCTCCTGCTAAAGACCCTTGATGTACTGGAACATCACAACAAGGTCCCCCCTAAGCCTTTTCAAGGCTGAATAGACCCATTTATCTCAGGCTTTGTTCATATGGGAGGGCAAGTGCAGGGTTCTGTACCAAGATTTAGGCAGTCCCATGCACGAATACAGATTGGGAGGAGAAAGGACTGAGGACAGCCATGAGACGGACTTGGAGGGGGTGGTGGAGCAGAAGTTTAACATGAGCTGTCAGTACGCACTTGCAGCCCAGAAAGCCAACCATGTCCTGGGTTGTATCAAAAGTAGCACTGGCAGTCAATCAAGGGAGGTGATTCTCAGCCTCCACTCTGCACTTGTGAGACCCCACCTGTGTCCAGATCTGTGGTCCCCAGCATAAGGACATAGAACTCCTGGAATGTGCCCAGAGGAGAGCAATCAAATGATCAGAAGGCTGGAGCACCTCCCCTGTGAGGACAGGCTGAGCAAGTTAGGGTTGTTCAGCCTGGAGAAGGAGGCTCTGAAGTGACCTTATAGCAGCTTCCAATATCTGAAGGGGGCCTACAAGAAAGCTGGGATATGGCTTTTTACATGGTTGCACAGCGAGAGGACAAGGGGAAAGGGTTGTAAACTTGAAGAGGAGAGACTTAGGTTAGACATCAGGAAAAAATTATTTCCTGTGAGCGTGGTGAGATGCTGGAAGAGGTTGCCCAAGGAAGTTGTGGCTGCTCCATCTCTGGAAGTGTATGAAGGCCAGGTTGGATGGGGCCCTGAGTAACCTTATCTACTGAATGTGTCCCTGCCTATGCAGGGGAGTTGGAACTAGATGACCTTTAAGGTCCCTTCCAACCCTAGCCATTCTGTGATTCTGTATTTCTATGATGATTAAGAAAATTCAAAGGTTGCTTGTGTTATGGGCTGTGTTACAGTAGCTGTGTCAGCATAGAAGGGATTAGAGTAACTACTGAGATAAATCTATTGTACTTCAATTAATTGTTTCTGGTGTTCACGACCATTTCTATTAGCACAGCTCAGAAGGACAATGTGACAATCTGAAATCGAATTAAGAGTCTGGTTGAAATCCCAAATTAAAATTTGTGTGCCATTTTCTCTCTAGAGGTACATTTAAATTCCAGTGGCATTTTCCAGCATCTCTACAGATAAATCAAATTCAGTGGCTGCTTGTACAGTCTCCTGAATTGAAAAAGACTTCTCATACTTGCATAGATTTTTCTTCCTTCACTGGTTGTGACAGCATATCCTACAGGACAAGCCATCCCATTCATGGCAGTAAGTCTCATGAAATGGATAGTTCAGCATGTCCCTAATCTGTCTTTGATTTTATGAATTCAGACACTGTTTCAGGAAAGCAGACAGGTTGTTAACTCTGCATTAATCACTGAGCTGTGAAAAATTACTTTTACAAGAGGATATTTTTCATCTGCCCACATATGTGATGGAAAGAAACGCCCATGAAGCTGTGTTTTTATGAAGTATTCCCAGTTGACAGTGCTAGGAACATGGGCAAGAGCAAACCAGAGCTTTGAAATCTTGTTTTCTTGTTGTATTGGATCACAACATGTCCAGGATATCCAGTGGCAGTGGCAGCTCTCCTGGGCTGCCTAGCGTTCCTCTTCCACTGCCAACACTCAGCTCCATCTTCCCCTTTGGATCAGGTGTAAACCTGCCAAAAAGACCTGTGGTTTAATCTCAATTTGGACGAAAACCAGGCTAACTGATTTTGTTGGATTGTTTTTGTCCTCATGTCTGTGACTTTCAGAGCAGAGTCTTTCCTGTTCTTTGTCTGTAAGTGCTGTTGACATTTGCTCATTAATAAGTGAATTTTTATTCTTACTCTTCTCAGTTCAACCTTGTTTATCAATTCTCGAGCACGTCATTCAAAGTGGAAAGTGGCATTTGTGTTCATTTCTAGTAGTGCTTTAATAGCAAACGGTCGTTCTTATGAGTATCACATACAGCAGCACATTAGTGACAAGCAGTGACCCTGTAAATAGTTGATCAGCTATAAGACTTGTCAGATGGCTTGTTACACATGATAATCCTAGAAGAATTTTTGTGTGCTGTGGAAGGGCTGCCAGGTATGTTTGTGATTCCTGTGTGGGCACTGAGAAACTTTACTACAACAAGATCTAAACATCGGTTTTGGAGAAATTGCATTTTATTCTGAAATAAAGCATTTAGTTGTGTTATTTTTGGTAATATGTAGACGCTAACTGCATTGAGTTGATCCTATGTCATGTCCCTTTACAAAGGTTTGAGTCATGTTTTTCTTGCACTCTTCAACTCTCAGTCATTCTCATTTCTTACTGAAACTCTGACATCTATGATTTTCTCTTTTAGAAAGTCTGAAGGGCCTCTAGGAAAGCTGCACAGATTTATACTGACTATGGAGGATTGTATTGCACCTTCTCCTCCTCCCTTTCTGTTCAGAGATTCTTAATTGGAATTTGTTATTCTTGAATAAATTCCTTGGAGGTTAAGACATCTGATAGCTACAGAAAAATGAGATGACACTGCAATAGGTGACATGATTTTGAAGGAAAACATTTTGGGATTTTTTGTGGATCTCCTTTGTGTGCACCAGTTTGGGTGTCCCTAGACCTATAGGTTAAGGTATCATGGTCACCAGTGTAGAAAATTTGCAACAAAAGGGTTCTTGTAGTTTATTGTAGTTGTGGGGGTAGATGGTTTGGGGGTTCTCCTCATTCTCAAGTTCAGTATATCCAATTCTTCAGAACTGGGGCTTGGGGGAAAGGGAGGGGTGGTAGTTGGTTTTCAGGTGAATAATTTGATTGTGGCAAGGAGGATGAAGGAGGTTTAACAATGGGCTTTGTACAAATGAAATGAGTACAAAACCAGAGAGTACCTCTCAAAAATAAATGAGGGACTGAACAGTGATACTTGGAAACATTAGAAAGTTTTGTGTTTGGGAATCATGATGGTCAGATAAAGGATTAGGGCATCATCTTTACACCAGGGAAAGAAATTGGGGGGTTTCTATGCTATATTCCTGAATATGAGCCTGGTTGTTAAGGCTGCTCTGTGGAGAGCAGGTTGTTGACAGTGGCCAGTTTACATGGAACATGGAGCACGGTCTGTCCTAACGTGTGTGTTCAGAAGAAAACAAGTGATGGCATCCATCAAAATTCATCTAGTCTTGCAAAAACTCGTTTGTATCTTGTGAGTCATTAGAAGTGATGTCCACATGAAGCATGCAGGATGGTTAGAGAAGAACCTTGAGGAAGTATCATTAAACCTGCAGCAAAAAGGAATGAAATCAGTTTTAAAGAATATCATGTGTATCTGGTTGGCCTTTGTTTTATCTGTATCGATTAATCTCCCTCAGCCATGAGACAGGCTCAGTGCAGCCAATACCAGAAGAGAATCTGTAACATGCTGTGTCAGTGAGAACCTCATTACCTTGTCTCAGGAAGTTGGCCAATGGCTCTACTGAGGGCTGGCTGCTTCAAAGTGCTGGATCACTGCATACCTAAAAAGCTTTGGCAGTTACCATCTTCTTAAGTGGCATCACTGCTGTGAAATCTTTGGATTTTTATGGGCAATTAATCTTTCACAGACAGACAGTGAAACATCTTGTTTAATTCTGCAACATCTCAAAGTAGTTTTCAAGTCCTACCAAATAATCTTTTGCAGCAGTTGAATGAAAGCAGGACAACTAATGGTGTTCTTCCATTGCTGCACTTTCACCAGCATTACTGATATTATAGCAATACAAGTAGACTTTGCCATGATAATATGTTTTTAAATACACTATGTGCAGATTACTTCAATGATTAGGTATTTAGGATTCTGAACACTTTTTAAAAGCATGTCATATATATGCACACAGAAATAAAGTTTGTATACACACACACACACGTGAAAAATGTCTTAAAATAGATCGTTCTACATATTGTTTATCCAATGCAGTTTTAGAACTCTTTTCACAGACTAGAGTGTATTCTGAACCTGAATTCACTATATATGTGTGTATATATATATAAATTGCATTTACTGTTTTTCCTAAACAGTCCACAAGATGGTAGTGCACCAAAATCATGTCTCTGTACACTATTATTTTTTTTTAAACCTTATTTCAATTTGTCGGCAATTGGACAGAAAAAAGAAGATTGTGGGTTCAGCTAGCTTAAGTAATATATCTTGGAAATAGATTTTATTTATTTCTTTTCTTTTTTTTTCTTTATTTATTTTATTTATGCTGGAATATATCAGGTAACTCCTATTAACACATGCCATGAGGTTAAATACTCATTTCAAAAAGCTCTGTATATGTGAGGGGAATTTCTAGTTTCTGCTTTTGGAATAAAATCATACAATTTGGATTTAAACTTCAGATACCTGGTAGGACTTTGGATAGTTACTGCCTAGTTTCACTTTGTCCCCTGCTACACATTGTGTCAAGTTTTCTGTTTAAATATTTGTTTATATATAAAAATATATATGACAATCTAATTTTTTACTTGATTTCTTTTAAAATGCATAAAAAAAATATTAACTATCAGATGCTCCTAAAGGTTCCTGAGATCAAGATGGGTATGAAAGTTTTCATAAGCGAACACTTTGTTTATTTCTGTTAACTTGCAACTTCCACTTGCCAGGGAAACAATATTGATTGTTCCACGTGCTTGCAGCTTAGTTTCCAAGAAATTGTCATTCTGATCTTACACATTCTTCAGCTAATTCTAACTCTCATGACTCTTGATTCTGGTGACATCAGTGAAGATGTTGTCGTTGGTGTTTTAGTTACACCTCATCCATGTTTGTAGCTACATTGTGCTACACTCATTTAGCGCTATTTAGTGCAGCAGTCCTGACAGATCCATTTGTGTGCCACGCCTCATGGTTATGCTGAGGTCATCATTAGAAGGAATGAGCCTAAGTCTTCACAATCTACACATCTTTGATCTTTAGAATGAATCCTCGTGCCTGTTTGTATGTGGGAAAAGAGGCCCATACACTGGGAATGATGACATGGAGAAGAAATCCTGAATAATAAGAGGTACAAGTATGGGTGCTCCCAAGAGTGGCATTCACTTCTGTTTAACCTACAGATGGAGAAAAGGAAATCCCATCTTACCTTCCTCATGAATGGCAATGCCTTCTCCAGATTTATGGCTGTTGGTGGTGAGAATGGTGCCTGCTCTCAGCATCTAGTTTTGTGGGTAGGATTACCATCAGATCTTTTGAGCCTTTTTGCTGTTTTCTTTTTTTCCTTTTATTTATTTTTCAGATGCTTTTCACTTTGACAAATCTCTTAACCCACATGTTTGGCTACAGCATTTGTCTGCCAAGTCTAGTTTTAAAGTAAAATCAGATTTTTGAGCAACTGAGACATAAAATAGTCTTTAATGGAAATAGCAACAGACACTTAACTCTGCCTATTCCAGCCAAATGTCATAGTAATGTGACCCATCAAAGTAAAAAGTCTCTTTTGATCAAAGGTGTTTTAAAATCTATATAGCCAGAAGGTAGTTGGGAAGATATGTAATTTAACCATATTCTTTGTAGTCTTTCTAAATACTGTACTGTAAAAACAGGCAGAGATATTTTTTATCATATTCACACATAAATCACACCAAATTTCTTGGGTTTTGGTTAATATACAGTGCCAACTGGAAATATTTGGGTAACATAGATCTCCAGCAAGTATGCCTATAGGGCACATTCTGACATGCTTGACTCCCTCCATCACCTCCTCTCTGGTCTTACATGGCCTTCACTATTTGCCTATGGCTTTATCGGTGCCAGGTATGACACAACTCCTTTGTAGCTGCCAAAGTGAACAGCATGTCCTAAGACCTGTGATCCAAAAGGGGAAGAAATGTTCTGCTTAGGGCCAGGTGAGACCTGGTCTCTGCAGCCTTTTGGGTATATCCTTGAAAACTGACAACACATCCTTTGGGGAATGTCACCTCACTATTTTAATTGTTTTTTACACTTGAAGATACCCCAGTGTTCACTTCCTCATCCTAGAAGCAGTAGTTTTATCACAGTGATAGACAGATTACCTGAAAAGTCAAATACTCCAGAAGATGGGGTCAAGCCAGCCTTTTTCATCATCAACATATGTTTTTTTTTTTTCATGGTAGTTGCTAGGCTGTCTGCATTTATTAATGTCTTTGCCTGAACTTACATGTGTGCTAGAAACATTATTCCTTGACAATAAGAAGACAAAAAATGGGGCTTTAGAGTATTCAGAACTTCCTTGTAAATGACAGTAAACCAACCAGTCAACCCAACACAAAATACTGCCTTAAAATATGAGCAAGGGATAATTGCTTTTATGCAATTCTTAGTGCAAAGGATCCTAATGCATTGATTAAGTGAGTAGTTTGTAAAGTGTATTTATTCCTTCCAAGTATGGAGCTGAAGTTTGCTGTGTCCTATGAAAAATATTTAGATGAATTTAGGTAAGGTGGGTCCTGCCCAGTTAATGCTGGGCTATGCTTTTTCAATAATTAGTCTTAGCCCTCTTTTTTTGCTTTTTAAAATTATTTTTTATAGTACTGGCATCGGTTTGCTTTGTTTTCTGCAGTTATGGGAAGACAGACATGAAACCTTAAGAAAATAAATAGCTGATTAAGGTGCAGAATATCATCAGTGTAAAACTACAACAACGTGCCATAAGTATCTGGAAGCAACTCAGAATGATTTTATGCTCAGTCATCTTGAAGTTAGAGTATTGCAAGGCTTGGAGTCAATTGTTTATAACAGAGGCCAAATTTTGTCACTTCACCTTCTGAAGTGCTTAAGTTCTCTTCAGAACTGCAGTGTCCTGCTGCCCTTTCAGGAGGTCATGGAGAAGAGCCCTTAAGGTGACTTTCCAGATGGGGTGTATCTAAGTGGTGATTTGAAATACAAACAAGTTCAATCCCCCTCTTGTTATACTGCCAAACCTCTGAATCAGAGGATATCATGTTGCTCATGCTTCTGCCAGGATGTTACTGGCTTCTGTTTTTTCATGTCCAGAAACTCCAGCTTGATCTTGTCTGAAATACAGGAGCATTCAGTTGTCTGTTGTTCAACTTTTCCTCTGAAATTCCATTGCAGATGACTTCTCACTAGATTTGGTGGCATTTCTGAGAACATCCTTTTAGGCTTGGTTTGCTTTTTATCATATCAGGTACAGAGATATTACTTCATTGTCCTCAGTAGAAAGACTCATCATTTGATGGATGTTTTCCTTCAGCTTATACATTCCAGTAGTTGAACAGAGCCATGGCAGGTTGGGTTTCTTTGCTTTTTGGTAGTAACAACAAAGTAGAATGTGTAGGTACCTCCTTAAGGTGTCTGCTCACAGTCCAATAATATGATGAAAAAGTGTAAATGGCATTAGGATTTATTTGGAACAGAATAGAAAGCAAAGCAAAATGGTATTAGTTTCTTAATTTGCAGTGTTCTTGCAAGTGGTTCTTGTTCTTCAGAAGAGTTTCTGTTGCTCTGTCTCCTCAACAGAAGAATTTAAAAAGAGAATAGATTAGAAGAATGGCAAAAGAGTAATAAAAGGTTAAAATTGGTAGGTCTCTACAGCTTTTCAGCTTGTCCTGAATGCTACCCAAGCAAGAAATTGAAAATACATATTCCTGTTTATGTATCACTGAGCTAATTAATAAAAAACAATATAAAATCTAAAACTACTCAGAGCTATCATTCAACAAACTGGCCCTAGTCTTGCTGTCACTGTGCTTAGCTGGTGGTGAAGTAATGACATACAGAGGAAAACTGTCTTCCTGTTTTGTAGCAAAATCTCTGTTTTTCCATGGTGCCTCTGCTGTTCAAATTGTGTATGTGTTTGGTTTAAGTCCAGTTTCCTAAGGAAATGAAGAATCCATGATCACAAAAAGAGCCATAGGGAAAGTGGAAAAGGACTGGGTGACACAGTGGGAAAGAAACTGGTGCTGTGGTGAGGGTGAGCAACCTGGCAACCAGAAAAGAGCTCAAAAGGATTGGCAGGGGACTGGTGGCTGTAGCCTAGAAGAAATGATGGCAACCTAATATTGTGGTACAAGGAGTAATGTGGAGACATATGATCCAAACATGGCACAGCAAATCAGACCTAATCAGCTCACTTTTCATGGGGGAAACTTTGCATTTGGAAAATTATGCAGGATTTTGGACAGTGTACCTTTAACACAAGTGGAAAGGATTACAAGGCACATCAAGCTGAATTCATACAGTAATGGGCAACAAGGATGTTGAAGAATCTGGAGAACAAACCTTGTGAGGAACATCTGAGGATGCTGAGGCTGGTCTGAAGAGGAGGAGACTGAAGGGAGACCTTTACATTGTCTGCAACTACCTGTTGGTCCCTTCTCACAAGTAACACGTTATAGGATAAAGAAATGTCCTTAAGCTGCACCAGGGGAAGTTTAAGCTGGACATTATTAGATGTTTAAATCAGGACACATTAGGAAAAATTTCTTCATGGGAAGGATCAGCCTAGGAAAAGGCTGGCTAGGGATGCGGTTGAATTGTTATCCCTGCATGTGTTGAAAAGTTATGTAGATCATGTAGATTTGGATCTTAGGGACATAGTTTGCTGATGGCTTAGGGACGGTTGGGTTAATGTGATGATCTGAAAGGTCTTTTCCAACTCAAATAATTCTGATTCTGTGACTTAGTTAATTTTAAAATGATAAAAATATGTCCTTCAGAGTGGCTTGTATTTGTCTCTTTAACATCCTGGCAGGCCTGCCCAGAGTCCAGACAGCAGAGTAACAACCTGCCAGGGAGGTTCTCTTTTCACTATAGACAGGCAGCAGTAGCCAGACTTTGTCGGGGAGGTCTGTCTGACCCAGAGCTGGCTCCAGCATCATTCCAGGAACTGGCAAAGACTGATGCCGTGGACTAAGGCTGTGCCTCCTGAGACTTGTCACGCTATAAAAAATGTTGGATCTTGCCTTGGGTGTTATGGAGGAAACATTTGGTGGATTATCTGTTCCTTTTGCTGAACCATACCTTCTGGCTGGGACTCATTTTCACTGCTTTGTTAAACTAGAGAAAACAATATACTACATTTAAAAATAGATGGTTCCAAGCCTCCAGTAACATAGAAGGGCAAGGGAAGAAGTGGCAAAAGTAATGTCTTATACTCTGGTCCCACTATAAGCTGCTGCTTTTGTTAAGCAGAAAGTAGGTAGAAAAAATGAGCTAGAGAAAATAAAATTGCATCTCAGTTGTTATTTCTGAGTTGGATGCTCCTAGTTTTTATTGCTGCTGAAAATTCTGCTTTTAGTCTGAATTAATGGTGCAATGATTCCAATTACTGCTTCTGGGTTGCATTTTTTAATAATTCACTGAGTATTATGTAAATTTGCTGTTCATAAACCCACAGCTCTTGTGGTGCCATCCGAAGCATGTTTTTCAATATTGCTGTATCCATAGCCTTCTGCCTACCTCTGCAGCCACTCCAACTGTGTTTGTACTGGGTCATGGCCTTAATAATGTTTGTGTCTGTCTGCTTTCATAGAATCATAGAATCATTAGGGATTGGAAGGGACCTCGAAAGACCACCTATTCCAATCCTGTTGCCACAGCAGACCAACCTAGACCAAGTTGCACAGGAATGGATCAAGGTGGGTCTTGAACATCTCCAGAGAAGGAGACTCCACAACCTTCCTGGACAGCCTGTTCCAATGCTCCATTACCCTCACTGTGAAGAAGTTTCTTCTGATATTTATATGGAACCTACTATGTTTCAGCTCGCACCCATTGCCCCTTGTCCTATCACCAGATGACCTTGAGAAGAGCCTGGCTCCATCCTCCTGACCCCCACTCCTCACATATTTCTAGACATTCATTAGGTCTCCCCTCAGCCTCCTCTTCTCCAAGCTAAAGAGACCCAGCTCCCTCAGCCTTTCCTCATAAGGGAGCTGTTCTACTT
>VZRI01000052.1:212098-255617 GCA_013397515.1 Upupa epops | reverse complement strand
GTCATCAGCAAACTTCTGACAGTGCACCCTAATCCCTCATCCAAGTCATTAATGAATAGATGGATTAATGAAGAGGACTAGTCCCAGTACTGATCCTTGAGGGACCCCACTAGATGCAGGCCTCCAACTAGACTCTGTCCTATTAACTACTACTCCCTGGTTTCTGCAGCCTGTTCACAATCCACCTCACTACCCAATCATCCAGTCAACACTGCCTCAGTTTGCCACAAGGATGTTATGTGAGACTGTGTCAAATGCCTTCCTGAAGTCAAGATAGACCACATCCACCAATCTACCATCATCTATCCACCCTGTTATGCCCTCATAAAAGGCTATCAGGTTGGTCAAGCATGACTTCCCTTTGGTGAAGTCATACTGACTGTCCCTAATGACCCTCTTGTCCCTGATGTGCCTAGAGACAGCATCCAGGACAGAGTTTCTGTCACCTTTCCTGGGATGGAGGTGAGGCTGACCGGTCTATAGTTACCTGGGTCCTCCTTCTTACCCTTCTTGAAGATTGGAGTGACATTTGCTAACCCTCAGTCTCTAGGCACCTCTCCTGATTTGTGATTTCATCAGCCTGCAGATACCCTTCAGGAAATACAGCTCTAGAAAGCAGCTCTAAAGGTACAAATTAAACTTAAAGGAGGCTTTTTTCTGCCTTTATAAGTTATGGAATATATATTTAGAAGAGAAACATTATTAACTGCTGTGATATCTCTAAACAGCAGTAGTGCTATTGCAGGTTAACACCAAGAAAGTTGCAATCTGTATGATGACTCCATACAAAATTACAGTTTTGTGTGAGCAGTAGAACAGAACATCTTGTTGTGTAAAGAAAAAAATGGTGCCTAGGACTTCCACTCACAGAATTGATCAAAATGTGATCATAAGAGATGGAAAAAGCCTATTAGATCATCTTGGCCATTTCCCTGACAATGCAGGATTGTTCTTTGCAATTCTTTCCCGTATTTTCTAGCTCAGTTTTAAATGGACAACTAATAGGCTTCCACCATTTTCTTTATAGTAGGGTGCTGTAAGTTATGTGCCTGCAATTTGGAGCAGACTTTCTGCATGATGTATATTTCTACATAGTTGAATTCTGTTTAATTCCTCCTCATTGTTAAACCTATGAACTGATTGTACATTTTACTTCTATTTTAGATACCCTGAGAAATACATCTTTAAGACTGTCAAATTCACCAGAATCATTCAGACATATAACTATTCTCTTTTGATTTGGATCTTCATTTGGAGCCCTGATACCCACAGCAAATTCTTCTGATAGTGTGCTGACAGCCATGGATTTTTATATTAGGAACTCAAAATGTATTTTTAACTGTCCAACCTTATTAAAACATACATCACTGAAATCAATAACATAGTTTTGTATTGTCACAGGATTGAATTAAGAACAGATTTTTTGGAAACTGCAAAGTCTGTGGGCCTCTTGGCACAGTAGGCATAGGATGGTCAGAAATATCAGCAACATAAAGATTGATAAATAGATTGTAATCTGTGTTTTACAAGGGAAGGCCTGTAGAGTTGACATTCTGATAATAGAATTTTATATTGCCGAGGTTTTGTCTTTGAAGGGCCCAATAACCAGACTTGCAAATATCTACTAAGACATTCCTTCAGATTTCTAGTCTGACGCGTGGGCAGGGAGACTATCCAGAGTAAACAGAGGCAAGGTCATTAATTCCTTATGCATTTTGGTGGGCTTTGATGGACCTGAGGATGGTTGCCATGTTCCATCAGTCATCACTTCTTTAGGTATACACTTCTCATTGCTCCTGTTGTTTTCCAAATACTCATATATTTATGGAAGCAGACTAGAAGTCATAGAATCATAGAACCATTAGGGGTTGAAAGGGATCTCAAAAGATCTAGTCCAATCCCCCTGCCACAGCAGGATCACCTAGACCAAGCTGCACAGGAACAGATCCAGGCAGGTCTTGAACATCTCCAGAGAAGGAGACTCCACAATCCCCCTGGGCAGCCTGTTCCAATGCTCCATTACCCTCACTGGGAAGTTTCTTCTAATATTTGTATGGAACCTCCTATGTTTCAGCTTGCACCCATTGCCCCTTGTCCTATCACCAGATGACCTTGAGAAGAGCCTGGCTCCATCCTCCTGACCCCCACCCCTCACATATTTCTAGACATTCATTAGGTCTCCCCTCAGCCTCCTCTTCTCCAAGCTAAAGAGACCCAGCTTCCTCAGCCTTTCCTCATAAGGTAGCTGTTCTACTTCCTTCATTGTCTTTGTTGCTCTGCGCTGGACACCTTCCAGCAGCTCTGTGTCCTTCTTGAACTGAGGGGATCAGAACTGGACACAATACTCCAGATACAGCCTCACTAGTGCCCTGTAGAGGGGAAGAAGAACCTCTCTCGATCTGCTAACCACCCCCCTTCTGATGCACCCCAAAAGTCAGTCACACTGTACCTGCAGCCTTACGAAGGTTAAGTAGAAGAGAATTAGAGGATTAATCTAACATTCATTTCATAGAATCATACAATGGTTTCAGGTTGGAAGGGACCTTAAAGATCATCTAGTTCCAAACCCCCTGCCATGAGCAGGGACACCCCCGACTAGACCAGATTGCTCAAGGCCCCATCCAATATGTCCTTGAACACTTCCAGGGAGCAGGCATCCACAATCTCCCTGTGTTTCACCACTGTCATCATGAAGAACTTCCTCTGACTTTCAGTCTAAACCTCACCTCTTCCAGCTTGAAACCTTTACCCCTCCCTGCTCCTGCCACTACAAGCCCTTACAGCCCCTCCCCAGCTTTCCTGTAGCCCCCTTCAGGTAGTGGAAGGCAGCAATAAGATCTCCCTAGAGTATCTTCTCCAGGCTCAACAGTCCCAAGTCTCTCAACCTGTCCCTGTAGGAGTGGTGCTCCAGCTCTCCAATCATCCTCGTGGCCCTCCTTTTCACTAACATTTGCTCCTTGCCTTGCTTATGGTAGTGTCACGTACAAGTATTGCTTCTGTTTTGTACACCTTTTGTGAAACAAAATTAATTTTATATAGTTTCCTTATGACAAATGCAGACTGATTGCAGCTCGTCCCATTGCCATCCAGGTGATGACAAACTGATAATAATTTTCTAAGACTGGAAGTTAATATAGACCAGTGAAGGATTTTGTTCTCTTGTTCTTTCAAGTTTTCCTTCTTCATTGCATTCCTTAAAATTTAGTAGCAAGTTTCCCATTCAACAGCCTTTTTTGTATCTTGTCTGTTTTCCTGTCTCAGGAAAAAAACTGTAAATCCAGCAAAAACTATAGTGACTGGAATTTTATCTTAATCCTATTAAATTCAAGTCTCCTAGCATGAACTGCTTGGAGTTTACCTTGTAGTATGTCCCTATTTTAGTACCATTTAAGCTGTTCCACTTCTGTCCTAGGATGACGATTCATGTATGTTCTGCTTGGCATAGTGTTGATATCTAAAGTCTAGGCTATCTAATAATTTAGGTAGACTTTATGCTTTTCTTTTAGAAGAGGAGCAGCACATTTATCTCTGAATAGACCTTCCATGCAAAATTCTTCCACCTCAACCCCTCCACAAACTAATTTAAAATAAAACAATGTAAGAACAGGAAAAGAAATCAATGCATTTTAAAAGCACGTTTATTTTTCACTGAGTTTTGTATCCAATTATGTGGGTTTGCAAATGAGCAAGATTACAGTGCTAGCTGGTTTGTGTCCTTCCTAAATGTGTGTGTGAATGTGCATGTCCACTGCTAGGTATGACTAGCCACAAATTCAGACAGGCACTCAGCATTGTTTTGCTGAATGATTGCAGAGTCAAAGCAATAAGCAATAAATTCTTCACATCTCCAGCTGACAACTTTTTCCTAGAAATGTAGCTCCTGAAATAGGACTCGGTTTTCCAGCTGAGATACAAGCAGTGCTGTGTAGGAGAGAGATTTCTTTCCTATTTCTTCAAGGTTGTTACTCCTGTTTTTACAACACTGCTATATTTTCCTTCTGTTAACTTCTGTTCATTTTGCTGCACAATAGAAACAACCTCTCCTCCATCCTCATCAGCTCCAGTTCGGTCACCCCTCTCTGTATTACCCTGTTCCTCCTCTGTACCCAGTGTGTAAACCCCCTGTACACAGTGTGTTTAACTTACAAACAGCTCAGGGTAGGAGTTGTTTCTTGCTAGGTTGCTCTGAATAGGGCACTAACATTGCCTGGGCCTTCAGGCACCATATCAGTGCATCTATTCTGTGATAATTATAATTATTATACAGGTAAGCAGTATTTTTTATATTCTAGTTTGATCTTGCCAGGCCAGGAAGGACTTCGGCTTCCTGTTGACACTAATAGCTTTATGTGAAATTTATGCATAAACAACATACCAGAATTTTTCTAGTCGCAGTGATTGATTCGTTTATTTGTTTGCTTGCCTCTGGCCAATGCCTGGTAGGTTTTCCATGCTCCAAGGATTTGTTCCAGCAGGATTTTAGCATTGACATTCTTAATATCTGAAATGGCTTTAAAATGTAAATTGCTGTTTCTAAAATGACCTTGAATTGTCTTTGATATTGGTTGTTATTTTCAGAAGACTGAGAATTTTCACGTGCTGTTGTTTCAGGTGTATCACTGTAAATTTTTATGACTGGTGTATGAATTCACTTATCAAAAAATGTCACCTAAAAATATGTGTTTGATAACCTTTGCCTCTTGTTACTGATCATTAATGATTTTCCTTTTTCAATTTTTCTTATAAAACTCAAGTTGCTGCTGCATAGAGCACAGAGAACACAGTGCTGAAATCTTACTTGGGCAGCATGTTGAGATTTTAATGATTTCCTGACTTAATTATGGAGAGGATCCTTTGGGAATGAGACAAAGATGGTCATTTCAACATAGGAAAAAGAATAATGAATAATTAAGGAGTCTAATTAAATGGGTTTCTTATGCTGGAATGGATTGGGGATTTCTTCTTTTGCTTTCATATTTTCATTTGAAGTGCTGACTTAATAAATTGTGAGTGTATGGGTGGGAACTAGGGTCTTCATTGGAAATTTTGCCCTTAGTTTTGCTAAAATGGGGAGCCTGACATTAAAATCAGGGTTAGGATGTACCCAGTACCTGTCCAGAGTGTTTGGGTTCAGTATGGAAGGAAGTGTGGCACTGAAGTAACTGAAACCTCAGTCCTCTTAGCTGACTGACTCTCATGTACCTGGTTTCCTTGTCTTAATATGGTAGTAGTAGGTTTTACATGTTAGTAGTAGATTTCTGGGCACCTTGTAGCTTTTTTGCATATGAAACTAGTTCAGAGAAATTAAAATTCTACCACAGAAAACAAGTCAAACAATGAGTTTTCTTCTTTCTTTCTTGTACTTCTGTGTACTTCTGTACCTCCAAAATCCAACAAAAAATTGTGCCTCTGAAAGTCTTGGAACAACTGGGAAAAGCTGGAAAGTTCAGGGAAGGCTTTCTGGTGAGCTTTGCAAATAGGGCCTTTGTCATAATCATTCAGTTTCTTTTTATTTGAAAATAAAACAAGTAAGCTGCTCTTGATGTGCCAAGCTTGGCAACAGGAAAATATCTGGACACTGGGTCACTAACAAATTGTGCAGTGATTTATAGAGAGGCTCTGTTAGTCAAAATTTCTTTTGATTTAAGATATCTATTTTTTTACTGGAACTTATATAATCAAACCCTCCTAATTGAAGGGCATTGGAAAATAATCTATTAATTACAGGCAAAAGTGTTGCATCTCTTTATGACTGTTGGTCTCATCCCACTCTTTGTTTAGCTTAAGAGTCACTTAGTGACCCCTCCGCAGGTGTCACAGGTCTGCAGTGCATAGTTTGCGTTATGAGGAGACTGCTACTGCTCCAAACAACAGGGATGGTGGGTGGGGTCTTGATGCCCAGTACCTTGAAATACCACAAAGACATTTCCTGCTGCTGTTTAGGGTTATTTTTAAACCAGTCTGGGACAGGGAATCTTCCATATGATGTGAGCAGGGAGCAACTCCTCTTGCATCTATTCAGTGACTGAATGACCTGCCAGAGATGATTCTCAAAGGCACAGGCAGACCTTGAGATCTGCTCTCAATATGTTTAAGGAATCCCCTCTCCCCTGGATACGTTAGCAAATTGGCTGTTACTTTCACATGTTGGAGCTGTAGTGAACAGATGCAGAAATGATTAATTGTCCACTCTGAATGTTATAGCTGAACTATAAAATCCTGATGAATAGTTTTTTGCATTGCATTTTTGAAGCTTGCCAGGAAGGATCTGGTCCTGCCATCATAGAGTCATGGACAGGTTATACACGTGGGAATGCAGAAGTGATGCAAAGCCTGCCCTTGCACTTAATTCTCTATGTTGGGACAGCTTTGCTTGGCTGTGTTGGTGTCATTTACAGAGGGATCTAATGTTTCCCAGGTCAAAACTCTAGCAACTGACCTTCTGATACTTATGTTGTACTGAGGCTTGCAGTAGCAAACCCAAGAGAGCACAGTGGACCAGGCAGAGAGTATAAAATTAGGCATCTGGGGAGTGTCATTATACTGAATGTATGGTTTCAGAACATTCTTGAGTAGTTCCAAACAAGGGTTGATAAATATGCCACTGATTGTGATCTAGTGTCAGTCTCAAATATGAGGGACTATCTATATGGACGACTAATATTTAGCTGCTGTTGTACTTGAAAACGGTTTACTACCATTCCACTGAGTGTTCCTTGTCAGCATCCCCAAGACATCAATATATGAACGTCCCTGATTGTAGTCAGTTATTTGAACTGCAGGGTAAACCATAAAAGTGATGCTTTTACAATTGAAGTTCTTCCCAGTAAAAGTAGTTTTTTAGCAGTGTTCCTGGTGAAGGATGAACGTGAATGAAGGTTTTTTGTATGTGTTTGCTCAGCAATGATTAAGATATTGCACATCTTACTCTTATTGGGTTCTTGGGCTTCTCAGCAATGCCATCCTGAAAATTAGTCAAAATATACCTTCCCATTAGTGTGCTTCTATAAACAAGATTTTTCAGTATGTTTCTATTCATTTATTATGAATCAGAGATTAAACTCTTTGCACTGTCTTCACAGACCTGTTAATTTGTTAATAGTAGTTAGTATTAATACAATTAATAAATTTCTCTGGAAAGGTTTCAGATACAATTCTCCTGTTTTGAAAGTCAGGAATGATAATCCTTAGGTCCCGGGTCCTCTGCAGTCTTCTATAGCCACACTTCCTTCTGTGCTGATGTGTGAGCGTGTTGTCTCTCTCTCTCCCAGTTGGTTTGCAGGCAGATTTGTGATACCTGTATGGTGGTCTGGGACAGCTGAAGATTTACTATTCTGTGTTCTCTGTCCCTGAGGACATGGGTTGAGCGGATGTTGGTCTCTTCTCGCAAGTAACAAGCCACAGGACAGGACAAAATGGCCTTAAGTTGCATCAGAAAAAGTTTATGCGGGACATGAGGAAAAACATCTTCATGAAAGGGGATCAGCAGGCCTTGGAACAGGCTTCCCAGGGAGGAAGGCGAATCACCACCCCTAGATGTGTTTCAAAGTCATGTAGATCTAGAGCTTAGGGACAGGGTTTAGTAGTGGCCTTGGGGCCATTGGATTAATGGTTGGACTCAGTGATCTTGAAGGTCTTTTCCAACTTAAATAGTTCATTTTGTCCACAAGAAGCCCCTGCAGCTACCAGCTGGGGGATGAGCGACTGGAGAGCAGCCTGGCAGAGAGGGACCTGGAAGTATTGGTTGACAGCCAGTAAAACNGAAAGGGACTGGGAGGAAATTCTGATGAGGAGAGGCAGAGGAAGCTGGGGTTGTTTAGCCTAGAGAAGACGAGGTTCAGGGGGACCTTATCACTCTCTGTGAGTACTTGCAGGGAAGTTGCAGACAGGTGGGGGTCAGGCTCTTCTCCCAGGCAATTAGTGATAGGATGAGAGGGCAGGGCCTGAAGCTGCACAAGGGGAGGTTTAGGTTGGATGTTAAGAAGCACTTTCTCATGGAAAGGGTGATTAGACCCTGGCATGTTCTGCCCAGGGAGCTGGTGGAGTCCCCATCCCTGGAGGTGTTTCAGAAAAGACTGGATGTGGCATTTAGTGCCACAGTCTAGTTGGTGGTAATGTTAGGTCATAGGCTGGGCTTGATGATCTTAGAGGTCTTTTCTAGCCTCAGTGATTCTGATTCTCTAATTCTGTGGGCTTTTGAGCTATTCTGGTTTACAAGTTTTAAAGGTAAACCAGAATGAGTAATTCCCCAAACTGGAAGTTTGGTGGCAAGTCCGCATACTGTGGGTATGCTACACTGTAAGAGCATGAAGTATATCTATGCCATTCCTGCACAGAGAAATGGTACTTTTGAACTTAATTCTGCAAGCACGAGTGTAGCTTTGTTTGAGCTTGTTTGAGCTCTGAGGGCAGGTGATGTATCTGGAGAGCACTTAATGAAAAACTCCATGGCTGTTTTCTGTGTGGGTGTTTTGAGGGGTTTGAGGTTTTTTTGGGATGGGTTGTTGCTTCCTTTTTTACATTTACTATTGTTGCTATTTCTACTTACATTTACAGTGAGGGCAGTGGAGTCTTTTAAGACGTTGTAAGCCTCTTGGTAGGAAGTACAAATACCCTAAGCTTCAAATATCTGGCTGTTACCCCTGCATTCCTAAATTTGTGTTATTTCCAAAGCTTTTTTTAAGCTGTTGTGCCCTAAAAAGAAGTCAAATAAGAAATAAAATGGATTTCAATAATATTCCAAATTTTATACTGCAAGTTCAAAAGAAGTTAGGGGTAAGGACTGTGGAAGTGGGCCATAAAAAGCAATTTATGTATTTCCATGCTTCCCTTTCTGACCCTGTCATATTTCCTTAAAGGTTCTCTGGGGTTGTTATTACCAAAGCAGTATTCTGATAGAAAAGGCAAGTGGTGAAGGAAAACCAATGCAACAAAACAAGCCTTAAGTTTTCTTATCTTCCATTCATTTGCTGCTTAGTGACCTCGATTTTCCGCTTGCTTGGAGATGGGCCCATCCTGCCTTGATATTAGATGTGTGAAAAGGAGATGAAAGTAAAACTGGATGCTAAATAAGCTTATCATCTTGGTTGTTCGGGCTTTTTGTTTCATTTGGTTTTGAGACACAAAGCCCTGCTAGTTTGTGAGCAGACAAGATCAGTGTTAGGAGACTCCTTGAAGTCTGCATTTATGAGTTAACTAACTTTTACACAGCACCTTTTACAAAAAAAAAACAACTAGAACTCTTATTTTTTCTGCTCGCTCTTGTCCAAAAGCATTGTTATCATGAATTGGTAAATTAATATTGTCCTTAGTTCTAGTACATCTTGTTCTTCTTCTCAGTTCTGCTTTTCTCAACAAAACAATCAGAGCAGAGCTACAGCAGCAGAAAGAGCAGACTCCTCCCTTCTATTACTCTTTCTGCATCAGGTAACTCAGAAATTTAAGAGTTTAGAAGTAAACCAACAAGAATTGCCTAATTTTTCTTCAAGTGTTTTCCTTCTCTTTGCTCTCTGGTCACTCTATTCTACTTACAATGTTTGTTTTCATCTTTGTTAAAATGTAAATCCACTTCATTTACCAGTTAGAGGTGGCATAGTGAACTTCTAGCACTGTGTAATTATAAGCCTTTTCTGATCCACAGTCATACGAGTAGTGTAAATATTGGATGTTCCCATGGTGTTCCATCTTCCCTAAAAGAGAGTTTAGATTTTCATATATCTAATTTTTTGGCATATTGTAGTAAATCAATATTTTCACAATTGCCTCATCTTTTTCTTCTGGTGCTGCATAATTATCCACAATAAATGTAAAAGCATTGGTACCTTGTTTACTCCATAACCTACTGACCCATTGATAAATTAACTCAACAGTTAGATCACAAATACTTTTCCCCCATTCTAACTTCTGGTGGTTTTTCAAGATCTGTCTCAATGTTGTGTACAAAGGGCATTTTGCAGTCTCTCTTGAACCTACCTTTGAACACTAAGACTTGAAGCTTAAACTAAACCAAAAGACACATTTTACATTTAGGCTGATAAAATAACTTCCCAGCCATTATTAGGACTTCATGAGGGGATGATGCTGAGTGGGTGTTTTCCCTATGCTAACAGAAGGTGTAAATACCTATTGTTCAAGTGAGATACAGTCTATCCTCCGTAACTTCATGAGGACTCCATGGGTTGTGCTGAAACATTGGCATTTTGTTAGCTTTGTGATTAAGGGTGCCATCAAATAGCAAAATAGTTTTCCTGAAATCTGAACAGAAGCACTAATGAGGTTTTCCAGTACCTAGTCCTCTTGAAATGAGTTATGACATATCTGGCATGGAAACCTTTGCACTTCATTCAACATTCATCCAGCAGTGCCCTGTCACCTTCTAGTGAATGATGCCAGTTCACCATTTCCCCAAAAGCAGAAGTTGTACACACAAAGGTCTGAATATTTTAATCACATTTTTTTTGTAACCTCTTCTCTGATTCAGACTCTTCCAGACTGCAAATGCAAAATCTCCCTACCATTGCTCCAACTATAAATGATTTGTCTTTGACTGTTGCTTTACCAGCTAAAACATAATTTCTCAAAATCATTGCTTGAAAAGGCTTTTCTTTTTTTTTTTTCCTTCCTGAAATCTAATTCAGGAGGAGTTTGGACTCTCCAATTCAAGCAGGGATTTTAACCTACATAATAAAAAGATCTACGTGTTTGGTCCAGTTGGTTAATTAACTGAAAAACAATACTTGGGATGAAGCAGGCTAGGCTGACAAATAAAATACTTCAATTTATGCATACTTCAAGCAATTGGGTGAGTTCATTTATTATACTCATTCATGAGAATTATTCTCATTATTATAAACTTGGGCTTCATTCTACCTGCATAGGATGTGACCTGTGCATAAGGTGGTATTAGGACTTTTAAGGTGCAGACGTGCATATTTTTCTCTGTGCCAATATTTTTTTAAAGTACTCTTCAAGTATTTAAAACATATAAGACTTTCTGATAAAGTATTTGTATTTACATTTAATTATGTCCTTGAGGAATAAATTACAGGCTCAAATGCTTAAAAGGTTTATTGGATGCCTGAGGATTAGCCAGCAAGCAATGAATGACAGCAGCATTCACTTCATTTAGGGCTCAAATAAAGTTGGTTTCCTAAGGCTCATGAGTCACAGAATCACAGAATTATTAAGGCTGGAAAAGACCTCTAAGATCATCAAGCCCAGCCTATGACCTAACATCACCACCAACTAGACCGTGGCACTAAATGCCACATCCAGTCTTTTCTGAAACACCTCCAGGGATGGGGACTCCACCAGCTCCCTGGGCAGAACATGCCAGGGTCTAATCACCCTTTCCATGAGAAAGTGCTTCTTAACATCCAACCTAAACCTCCCCTTGTGCAGCTTCAGGCCCTGCCCTCTCATCCTATCACTAATTGCCTGGGAGAAGAGCCTGACCCCCACCTGTCTGCAACTTCCCTGCAAGTACTCACAGAGAGTGATAAGGTCCCCCTGAACCTCGTCTTCTCTAGGCTAAACAACCCCAGCTTCCTCTGCCTCTCCTCATCAGAATTTCCTCCCAGTCCCTTTCCCAGCCTCATTGCTCTCCTCTGGATCCACTCCAGCACCTCAGTATCTTTCTTGAAGCAAGGGGCCTAGAAGTGTCCCAGTACTCAAGGTGAGGCCTCACCAGTGCCCAGTACAGGTGGAGAATTACATCCCTAGTCCTGCTGACCTTACTATTCCTGTTATAAGCCAGGACGCCATTGGCCTTTTGAGCCACCTGGGCACACTGCTGGCTCATGTTCTACTGGTTGTCAACCAATACTTCCAGGTCCCTCTCTGCCAGGCTGCTCTCCAGTCGCTCATCCCCCAGCTGGTAGCTGCAGGGGCTTCTTGTGGACAAAATGTAAGTCCCTGCACTTGGCCTTGTTAAATCTCATCCTATTGGCCTCTACCCATTGACTCAGCCTGTCCAGATCTCTGTGTAGCATCTTCCTCTCCTCCAGCACATTGACTTCCCCCCCCCTCCTAAATTTGGTGTCATCCATGAATTTACTAAGGGTAGATTCCAAATGGAAATGGGCTGGGAATAAGAGGGGTCTAATCTATTGAATGTTGTTAAATTAAACATTGGTTCTGGTCCTGCTGCATTTTGTAAAAACTTTACCACCAATAACTGTATTCTGTCAGACAGGGGGACTAGTGTCAACTTTATTTTACAGAGAAAAAACTCCGCTTCAGAGAAAATAACTGCTAAAGTCATGCAGGCATCTTGGGAACCCCTCTTTATTTTACATAGGCACAAGGCAGTCTTCTATTTCCTGCTGAAACGTAAGAGTTTCCCCACCAGCCTCCTTTCTCCACCTCCCTTAAATCAGCAGCTTTGCTTAGTTCCTGTCTCTGTAATACAGTAGAGTCCTCTTACTGCTGCTCTGAGTGAGCTTCACTAAGGAGCTGGGTACCTTCCTGAATATGGCCTTTGACTGCCTGCAGGTACACCTCACAGTTGAAAGCACCCTGTGGACATCCTTTGGGGATACTTTTTGCGTCTTTAAAAATAGGAATGTGTTTATTCAAGCTTTCAAAAGCTACATGGGGAAGTAGGAATTTACTCCTGGTTCAAAACCAGGTACTGCCCAAGTGCAACATTCTTCTTTCTGCACTATTCCAAAGGCAGGATTGTATGAGTCTTCAAAAGTCTCTCAGATGTGGAGGAAGAGTAGGGAGGTACATGATGGTGGGTGGGTCCAGGGAGTTTTGGATACATAGGAAGCTCTGATTTTAATGTGTGAGGAAGAAAGATCCCAAAGGTTACCTAACTGTGGTCTCCATCCTTGAAAATTTTTTGAAAGTCATTCCGAAAAAACCAATATTTTAAAACCTAGCAAACAGTAGACAATCAGTGCCCTATATGCTGCCTTTTGGACATCATTCAGCATGTTCAAAGTAGTTTCTGTTCAGAGATTTTCAAAGGTTACCTTCCTTTCAACCATGTTGTGTGAAAACATGGGTGCATGTTACTTTTGGATGTTGGCAACCTGGATGCAGAAAATGTCTCTCAAGTCCAGGGGAAGACAGGCTGAGAGAGTTGGAGTCTTTTAGCCTGAAGAGGAAAAGACTCTGGGGGAACCTTAGTGCAATCTTCCAATACCTGAAAGGGGCCTATAAGGCAACAGTGGAAGAAAGGTTCACAAAGGCATGGAAACACAGGACTAGGAGTGATAGTTCAAAGCTGGAAAAGGGTAGAATTAGGCTGGGCATGAGTAAAAAGCTCTTTAATCTGTAGGAGTTGGGAGGCCCCATCCCTGGAGACATTCAAGGTCAGGCTTGATGGGACTCTGAGCAATCTGTTCTATTTAGATATGTCCCTGCTTGTCCCTGCTTCATTACTGGGAATACTGGGAAAGGTTAATACCAGATATCTCAGGATGAGCTGCTGATTGTTCATATTGTTGTAGGAAAAAGCCATAGTTCCTTATTTACTAGATGCTTGATCAGTATTCATCCTAGTAAAAGATCCTCCTGCAGGCCTTTAATACTGCTGCTATTTTACCTCCTGTAATGAATATTCAAAAGCTGCAGTCATTGAGGACTCAGGTGGCAAAAATAGTAAGAGGACTGAAGTGAGCCCTGACATAAAAGCCTAAAAAGTACGTTTCTAACTCCATGGAAATAGTGCTGATTTCCCTTTCTGACCATGTAAACGAGTGGTGTCAGGAAAGCTCCCATGAATTAAATGCCTGTTTGACACACTAGTACGATCACATCTTTCTTTCTGTATGATGTGTTGGAATAAGTATGTTTAGGGAAAAAAAAAAAAGACAACAGGGCTTTCTGTAATCCTCCCTCATAAAATGTATTGGAATTGAGAAATGAGAATAAAGGGTGCAGTGTTAGGATATGGCAATGCTTGCATTGTTTTCTACATAATGCAGGCAGGGTCTCCATGGTAAGAAATTTTTATTTTATTTTTTTTGTCACCATCAGCAGTTAACCTAAAGTAGGAGCTGCTCCATTTCATTATAGGTTACATGGCTTCTCTTACAAAACCCAGCCGAGAGATGTACGTCGTTAACGCTGCCTTCTTTTAATAGGTTTGAAAACCCTGCTCTGAGATTAGTGAAGGAAATACAATACAGCATCTGTTATTGTTCTGGAATTTTTTTTAATTGAAAGCGCTTCTTTTCAGCATTCCCCCCTCGGTGGAGTCACTTAGACACTTCCAGCTGGTGGCAGGGGATACAGCCATCATACAGCTTTCTCTGTCCCAGCTGTCTTTTTCATTACGTTAAATGTATTACTATGGCTGCACCGGTTTATAAAGGTTCAGGTGCAGAAAGGTACAGGAAGAAATCTGCAACGATGTGTTTCCTCAGAGACTGCAAGCTTCTGTGAGATCCCTGAATGCTGAATGTGTTCCTGGCTCTGGTCACAGATTTCCTTGCAATCACTGGAACATTTGCTGTACAGGCTGGTGAAAGGTGCCCGAGGAAATCACCTTTTACAAGGAAGTGGTGTTGTAAGGGATTTTTTTAATGCATTATGGCTCACGCAGCATCACAATTAAAGAAAAACAGGGATTTAGAAATTAATGCTGAAGAAGAAACTGAGAAGAAAAGAAAACACAGGAAAAGATCCCGGGATCGGAAGAAAAAGGTATCTCAATCAGTGCCAAATCCTGGAAGGGTTTTCTTTTGTTTTAATTTTCTCTACCTTGCAATTGGATTCTCAAAGGTCATTCTTGCATGTAACTTGGTGGCTGTCTGGGTGATTTGTTAAGGTTGTGAAATAGCCTTCATAGCCACGGCCAGGGGGTTTGCAGAGCAATTGCATGTTTAATTGGGTATTAGTTGATTGCAGTGGTGATGCAGAAGGTGTGCGTTCGTTTCCTGGATAAATCACTCATGTTACTGTGATATGCGAACTGCCTGAGAGTTGAAAATAGTTTGTAACAGTGATGTTGGGGTTAAATGGTTAGATTTCTCACAGATTTAGCAGCGTAAGAGTTTAGCCCTACATACATGTACTTAAAAGGGATGTGTGTGAAGGCAGATTTTTTTTCTTTGTGCTGGGACTTTGTCACATGCTTGGCTTCTGAAACATCCTTTTTTTGGGGTAATATTACAGGAATAAGGTGTTTCTCTTTTTATTTTCCCCAAGGGTGAGCCGTTTTGCAGCACTGAGATGTAGAGATCTGTGATTAGCAACTTTCTTTTGTTAGGGAAAGATGTGACAGATCACAGAGCTTGGTTTTCCTCTGCTGTAGATTCGTCTTAGCTGCAGAAAATCCCTCCAGCAGACTAGGATCTGACAGAATTCAGGCAGCACTGCACTGCTTATTGTTCATCTCACAAGCCTTCCCCTCTCAGGTTTAAAGCAAAATAGTTGTGGTTTGTGGCTTAATGACAGGTAAAAGGGTCTCAGTCACTCTCAGGGACTCAAGTCACTCTAAGCTCTGTGGGAATGTCCTTAATAATGGCACCTTGTACTCTGCTCTGTAGAATTAAGGCCCTACCGTGATTTTCTTTTCTTTGTACTTATTAGAATTTTTAAGTACATATTGAGAAGCCAGTGATCCTAAGGGCAACATGGTGTGTGGTATCTCTGTGCTCCTTTGTGAAATCCCCCAGAGGGAGCATTGGATAATCTTCATACGCTCAGAGAAGTGGTGCATGTGCTTTCTAAATGACATGTAGATATCCTCTAACATATGTGCAGCTTTTGGTTGGGCCAGAATCAGCATTTCCCTGCCCTTTTCTCTCCTTTTTTCTACCATGGCAGTACTCTACATCGATATAATGAAAAGCACTGAGAATCCTACTGCCTTCTGTTCTAGTGAGCTCTTTAGATGGCTGCAGCAAATGTACTGCAGCATGTGAGCTGTAGGTATTTTTTTCTAAGTGAACTTATACACTGGGATCTTCTGAATCATCTTCCAACATAAAGGACAGTGTGAAAATAAGATTCTGCCTTTGGGGTGAATTTTGAGGGGCTGCTATTTCAAAACTGAATTAGTAAGGTTCTTCCCATCTTCAGGTCTGTAATGAAGATATCAGGGTGGTAGGGAATTTTTGGTTTTTTTTGCTCCCAGCTCAAAATAACCTCAGCAGTTAAGAATTTTAGGAGCTGACCTGTCAGCCCACATTTACCTATGGCTTGTGTAGTCTCTCAGCTAACTCGACTCATGCTGCAGCGTTGTACTGGATCATGCATCATGTTGTACTTGATGTGCTCAAGTTTAACAATAGCCTGCCCAACCACAGCCATTGCCTGCCTTTGTCTGAGGGTGTTTGCTCACAGTTTGGAATTAGAACAGTATGGGAAGGATGTGGCAGTGAGAGGCTCTTGATTCAGTGCAGTGAGATAGTTGCTTTATGAACAGGAAAGCTTTATTGTTGATACAATAGAACGTGATGCTGTTGAAAGGCAACCCTTTAGCAGCCAGAGTGGCACATGGATAGATATCAACCTATTAATCTCAATTACGTGGATTTTTGTTTTTCAGTATTTAATTTCTGCATCTTAAGGATGAGAGAAAATAAAAGAGTTTTGGCTCCACCAAAGGCTTTTCTGGGGTCCCCCCATCCCCTTCTTCTGACCCTTTCTTAAGACACCAGAATTTATTCCAGCGTCTTTCAGGGTTTTCTCAGGACTTTGCAGATTCAGGGCATGCAGAGGCTCTTACTACTATGAGAACAGAGTAAGCAGAAGTAGTTGCTTTACATTAACATCTGGGCATCAGCCTTGTCATCCCAAAGACAGGGCTTTGTCACCCAGTACATAGGGCGTAGGAAGTCCAATAATTGTGCTTTGCTATTTTGTACTTTCCCGACTATTTAAAACATTTTTCCCCCCAATTTTTCCACTATGAGTTGTGAGTCACTTCTTGTTCCTCTGCACCACCCACAAGCAAGCAGTACTCGGGTGGGTTTTCTTTTTTTTCTTGATCACATGATACTGCACAAAGCTAACCCTTTGCTTAAGCAGTATCCAGAAATATCCTTTAGGGTCTTCCAATCATGATGGAACAACAGAAATGGTAACATTTCTGGATAATTTATACAGTGAGGAGGCCAATGCAGCCAACAATTAGAAAGGAAGGCTGGTAGGAGCACCCAGTGTCCTAGACTTGATGATACCAGCAGCAGTCATGCTGATTTATGTTCCTGTTTAGCTGAAGGATTGCAGTCTGACAGTAATATTTTGCTGCTTTTGACTGCTTGAGCGATTTGCAGTGTAATAATGTTTCTGTTCAGGTTTCCTTCAACACTTGCCCGAGAGAAATGACCTTTATAAAAATACACGTGAAACAAAAACCTGTCTTGTAGCCAATCCCCTTTCATTTCAAGGTGAGATGTTTTCAAATTGCCACACTTAGCTCCGCAGAGATGCTGCTTCTGCGCCCTGTGTGCCTCCACCCCACTAAATTAAACAGCACTGAGCCTTCAGAGATGTCTTCAACTCATGCATGAGAAAGGCATGGGGCCATCAAGTCAAGTGGATGCAGTAAAGGGTCTGCATTACACAGGTTTCCCTATCTATTCAGTTCAACTTTATGTTACAGCTTCTAGCAATTCTGCCTCTGGATAGTTGTGCAGTGTCCTACACTGCAAAGACTCTGGGTGCACCCAAGGGCAGACCTGAAATGGTATCACAGAACAAGCGAAGCCACTCTTTATGAGAAGTGATTGCTAGGATGTCTTGCTGTATTTTTTATAATGCAACTTTATTGAGCATAGTCTGCTTTGGAAAAACTAAACATTGTTTATCCTATAATAATGTATGAAAATAAATTAGTAGCTTAGTCAGCGCCGTTCCTAAAATAAAGGTGAAATCTCTGATTTTTTGTGTGTGTGTTCTCTGTTCAGTACATAGTAGAAAAGAAAGGCAGGTCTTGGCACATCCTCAATGATTTATATTTATGCAATATTGAGTAGGGCTGCAAGTGGTTTCCATTTGTATGTAGTGCTCCAGAGCTAACGTGTGCTTTGGGAATGCAGAATAGCCTGATGATCACGCAAAGCCTGGCTGAAATGCATCTTTGAGATGTTAAAGGCTGTTGCTGTCACGTTGTCAGCTGCTGCAAACTTGTAGGCAGAAGAGAAGCAAAGTAACAGATGCTGATGTCGCAGATCCTGGTAGTTCCATCCTGAGACTTGCTGTGTTTGAAGGTTTTACTTGACTTTCAGGAAAAAAAATGTCCTGCAGTTTGCTAATGAGTATAAAATGAAATGCTGTGTCAGGAATGATCAACTTGTAGGTGTGTGGCTGTTCATGTGACTTTGAGGAGCCCGTGCATCTTCTGGGCTCTGCTCCCAGCTGTGAGGGCATGTGGGAGATGGAAGCAGTGCAGGACCTCGGGAGAGCATCATCAGATCCTAGCTGGGAGACTCCCACTCATTCCTCTCAGCTCTCTCAAATGCTTTATGGATCTGAGCTGCATTGAGATTTCAGTAATGTCTCATGAGGCTGAAAAAATCCATCATCTGCACCCACACAACTAACCTAAAGAAAGGCTTGTGTGCAGAGCAACTTCAGGGCAAGTGATTCCTGCAGTTGGGTTCCCCGTGATAATAAAGCAAGTTAAGGGAGAGCAGGTATAATTCTTTCTGTAACAGGCACATGGTCCTAGAATACATAGCCCTGTGGTTTGAAAAAGATATTAGGGCTGGAATTGGTGCAGTTTTTATGTGCCAACAAGACTACTAGTTACCTTGAAATATGAACCTCAAACCTCAAGTCCCCACCCATTTGAAAAAACCCTTTGACATAAAGATTTGCAAGCAAATCTCAGGATTAGAGATAGATCTCCAATGGTTTCATTGTTTCTGAACAGTTGAGTTTGAGAGTGGTAGAATCTAGATAGTTGGGTGACAATTGGTTGTTCCTTGACTTGTGAATCTTACCTAGGCATGACAAACTTCAGTCATATCCTTGATTTTGCATGTGATGCTCTGTCAGAGGCCAATCTAATTTAGTAATTGAAAGACATTTTCAATAGATGTTTATGGGTACTGGTGGGTGGGATATCTCCTAACTGTGCTGAAGTCCTACTGGCATGGGGTTTGGTGGTGAAAATGTTTCTGTTCAGCTGAAAAAAACAATTCCATCTTTGATGGCAACCCCCAAAGTAGTGGAAGGATTGTTGTGTTGGGTGGGTAGTACTAGAGCTTTTTTTTGAAGTGGGCACTGCCCAGTGTTAACTTTGTTTATGAAGCTGGAAAAATTTTGCACCGTTGCACATTCATATTTAGGTGTGTTTAGAACATTCACCTTTTCCTCTTCACCTGCTTCAGGATTATGCCATAACAATGGATATCCTTTATTTTCTATGCAAATGCCTGTTTGGGTTATAAATCACATTATACTTAGTGTTACCAGCTTGTGGTGGAAGGAGATGGGAAGAGGGAAGACTAACAACGGGTGATTTTGCCATTATAGGAAGATTGCTCAGTGACTAGATTTAGAGTTCAGTGAGTGTAAATCAATACTGTTTCATCTACCTGGTTGGTGTTAATGGAGTCTCTTATCCTTCTGGGGTTTTCACCCAGAGTGTTTTATTTGAGGTTTTTTGGGAGAGCTGAGGAGGAGAGGGAGAAGACTTTTTGAAATCTCTTCTTTTGTAACGATATAAGTTAAATGTTATGATGCTTGGTGAACAGTGGTTTATACAATTATGAATATTCATCCCTGTGCAAAAAGTCAAAGCCCTGCTCATTTCAGGCTTTTAACTTGTCTGAATTGATGGCTTCAGAGTAAGTCATGCATATTTTGATGCAATTCCCTTGGCCGTTCACTGCATGTGCGTTACCGTGAGACAAAATATTTGTCTACCAGTGGAAATGACTGAGTGCGCACCTGCTAAAACGGAGTGTTAGACTCAATCAGACCTAGTGTGACAGGAATAGGGCACAAAAAGCAAGGCTTTTGGTCTATGCAATGTGGGTAGAGGAAAGAAAAAGAGAAGACCGAGTTGTAGGGTTTGATTTGGCTTGGGAGCCAGTCTTGGATGGGTTGGAAACCTCTTAGGCATATTAGTGCATCTATAGCCCTATATATTAAGTGGAAAAAGAGGGGTGCCTTCAAAGGATAACTCAGTGAATGGAAGTGAGGCAAGTTAAAGCAATTTTCTCATTTTCAAAGGTATTGAGTATCCTCCAGCCTCCGAGCTTCAGCTGAGAGCTTTGGGCATTCCATAGGCCAGAACCTCTGATGGGTCATTATTATCATGTAACGCATAAAAATATGTCTTGTATGTCTGTTGCCTGAGTGTGGTATTTGTGTGGAGCTCTGCTCTGAGGGGTTGCTGGTTCCCAAGGCTTGCTTTTGAGTTTATTGTTTTGAAGTCACTTTGTGGGGACATGGAAGGAAAATCCAACAGAATGCTTCTTTACTGTTTATCCATGTAAGTCTCATGTAGACAGGAGAACTAGATTGAAATAAGGAGATTGTTTTTCCAATTGAAAAGAAAATTCACTCTGGGCTGCGTTTATATTTTTAAAAGCCACAATTTTATCAATAAGCTAAAGTCCTCCATTACTTCGAAAGCCATGACAGTCCCATGTGAGAATGTTAGCACTCAGAGTTGCTGACGAGTGGTTGAATGCCTTTGTATGAGGTACCAGAACTAAAGCTTTATTTTGCTTTTGTAGTTGCAGAAGGAGACAGGACATACTGTACTGCACAGTTACCTTCACCTGAGCATTATTTACAAAACTTGTAATGGTTTCTCTAGCAGCCAGAAGGATATATTTTGCCTAACTCATTGGTTGTTCAGCTATTTGCAGTTTTGAATTTTAGCTTATCAGGCAGCTAAAGAGACTAATGTATTATATGCTGTTCCACTGGGTTAAATCTCAGTTCCAGTGGTGTTCATTTCAATATCTTCCCAATTTTTCATTGAAAATCAGTCATGAGAAAAGTACAGTTCGCTCATATTCCCGGTGACTCTGGGTGACCCGAGGTCTACCAGGAGTCAGCCAGGCTCCCAGGTGCCTCTGGAGCTTTGCCCTTGAAATTAATAATTTGTAATTACAAAACCCCACTGTGATATTACCACTTGCTTCCCTGTGAGGGATGGGATGTGTGTCACTTTTGATACCTGATCCAGAGTCCACAGAAATCACTTCCTGTGTTCTGCAGAAAATGGTAGTTTCTGAGCAGATTTCTGAACAGCTTTGTTGCGGTGCTGATTTTTGTACATTTTTTGAAAGCAGAAAATGGCATTTTATTACATTTTTTGAGCGAAATCTTGTCAGCTACAGCCCTGTCATTAATTCCTTGGCCTCTGCCTTTCAGGATAAGATGTTGCGAATTTGCCAGGCTCTGCTGCAATAAGAGAGTTTGGAGGGAAGTCAGAGGGAAGTCAGAGGGAAGTCAGAGGAGGAGAAGACAGGTAGTTGTTGGGTTCTGAGTGCTGTGAAAGGATTTCCTGGAGCTGCTGAAGTGGCTGATTCTGCATAATCAAATTTTTAAGGCAAGCACCATGATTATGCAAATCCTTGAGCTCTGTTAGACTATAAGCAAGCAAGCAGTAACCAATCTGAATGCAAGTACTCACATAGTATTGGAAAGCAATTACAGAGTGAAACACAAATTCTCCTCTTGTGAACAGCTGCCTGCACATGAGTATGAAATCTCACACCCTCTACAAGTGAAGGAATTGCACACAGCAAAACATATATGTGATGCGTGTATCATGTAAGTGTACAAGGCAAGAGCAGGAGAAGTGGTGGTTGGGGTTTTGGTTGTTCTTGGAAAGTCAGGCTCAGCGCATCGCCCATGCTGTTGGCCAGGCTGGGTCCTTAGGGAGAAGATGTTCTTGAAGTTGTTAGTGGTGTTTTCAGACATGTACACTATGTGGGTGTATATAAATAATTTGTTCCTCATTTTTGTAATTTGCTGCATGATTCTGTTCCGTTGCTGTCACTGATTCAGAGAATCACAGTACAGTAGGAGATGGAAAGAACCTCTAGAAAATATTTTGTCCTATCCCCTTGTTACAGCAGGTTTCCTAAAGCAATTAGAAATCCTTTTTTAAGGAAGTGATAGTTTGAAAGAATAAGTGGTTGAATAGAATGATTAAACAGTTAAATGTTTGGGGTTTTTTCAACCTTCTACCACTTTTGTCTGAGATTCTTCAAACAACAAGGGAACCAGCACTTTCTGCATCACTTTCTGAGTTCACAAACCTCAGAACAATTCATAGATTGGTGCAGTTGTTGGTGTCTACCTTTTGGTTAGAGCACACAGATTTGCATTTTCTGAAAAGCTTTCGTTAAAGGCAGTATTGAACTGAGATCCCATAGTGATCCTGTCCTTTCCTGCCCTATCCTGTCCCATCCCTCTAATAAACCATATTTTTACCTTCCTGATTTGGTGTTAGTAGAAGATATGGTTGTGGAATATGTTTCGTGTTCAACACACCAGCTCATTTTCTGGGGTGTTATTTGTAGAATAACTCCATTGACTTGCTTCACTTAAGCAAGATTATCATAGTTCGTCCCAGTTGGCCTGTGCTGTATGTTGCCTCCAAGCATCCCCACTTGGAGATGGTCTCCACTGTTCTCAGGGAACCTGTAGAAAAGCAGAGCTGTGCAATATCCACTGGACAGATATTCCCCCTGCTTCTCCATGTGTGTTTATAGGACGTTCTGCTAACAGAAAGCAAAGGTGGAACAGAGCCACTGACTGCAGCTAGGTATTAATAACTTTCTGGTAATTTTTGAGGGTCATAATCAGAGTATCTAATAATGCAGATATTCTTTAGATGAGGTTCTGTCATACCTTGAATAATTTAATTATCTCCTACACAGCTTTTTTTTAGTTTCTCCCATAAATGCATCACACTACTTCCTCTGGACCTCACCATGGTATCTCCAAAACTGCAGTCGTTTCTCATTCCTTAATCACTAACTTTGTGTTTTGCATTTGCAACCACCTCATCAGCTGAATCTACCACTGGCCAGGAGGAAATATCAGTGTCAGGGTGATTTGGGTCTGTAATCTGTTCTCCTGCTCCCTGTGGATCTGTGTGAGTGTAGCAATCATTTCTGGTTCTAAGGCTAATGTTTTCCTGCCCAGACTGTAGGAAAATTAATGTAAATATTGTTCAGACTGCTAACTAGACCTCAAGACACACATGAATAAGCCTGAATTGCTCTCCACACCTGAGGGGAAAGACTTGCAAGAGCAGAGATATAGGGACCAAGCACCTCATGGTGCAGCAGATTAAAAAGAAGCCCAGCTTACGTGTGAGTAAATGCAGCATTTTCTTGTTGTGCTGTGGAAGCCTCTAAAAAGAGGCTTTTTTTGGCCAGGCAGTAGCAGACAGTATGTTCTGGAGGGTGTTTGTGGATGGTTTCCTTTTTCTTACACAAGACTGAAAAGTTGAAACATCCCAGAGTGAAATATCACTAAGAAGTGGGTGGGAAAAGTCTTCCTTTATTGCAATTTTTACAATCCAAACTAAAGAAAACATCTTCAGGCAGAACGAGTGAATGTGGTAGATACCTGCAGTCCTAGTTTTTTCCTAACGATTTAATTTGAAACCAGAAGCACTTTGAAGCTGTTAAGCATCAAAATTCTGATAGCTAAAGACTGCTGCTTTTCTACCAGTATGAAAAGATTAAAAAGATGTTGAGAGGAGAACATCTCTCATGACAGTGGGTGCACAATCCAAGTTCCTAAGTAGGGCAGCCTGAAGAACAGCCAAGGCTTTTTGAGCAGTTATGGGAAAGTGGATGTTGTTTGATGTTCCTATACTATACCAGCTTTTTTTTTTTGTACTATCAGAATGTCTGTTTATGCTTAAAGAAGGCTTAATAAATGTTGTGCACACTCAGCACAGACTACCCACATAAAAGAGAAAAGTTATGCAAACTTTCAAGTTGTCCAAGTTACAAAGTGGTTCTCCCACTGACTCTTCCAGTTTGATCTTTAGCAGTTTATTTAATCTCTGGTTTACCTTTCTGTAAAATATCCCCATAGCTTCCTTTTCATGTCATGTTAAGACTCTCTTTCCAAATGGCAAACACTGAATATGTTGTTCTTGATACTGAATATATTTTGTGCCTTGCATAAGGATCGTTACTATAAAATAAGGTCTGTGCAAGGTTTATTGGTTTTTACACCTGAGAGCTGCCCTGGTGTGTGACCTATTGGCTGTATTGACAGGTCTCAGGATCATTTTTGATGGTGTCTTGCCATAATTTCTGGAGGACAAATGTGGCTTTTAAAGAAGTACATGGTGGAGAGGAAGCATGTGTAGTGACAATTCCAATTCTGTCCCTTGGTATTCAGTGTATATAAACAGTTTATTGTTATTTGGATTAATTTTATTTTCCACAGTGTTCCAAGGCATTGGCTAAAGGTTTGTTTTGGTCGACTGATAGGACTAGTTATGTTGCAGGTAGACATGTGTGTTGTTTACAGAGATTTTATAAAGCCCTTTCAGAATTGTTTCTAATTAGACCACCCAATATACAAGAACATGGCTCAAATCGTGGCTTTACAAGCACATGACTTTAATCTAAAAGGCTAAACGCAGTGTATTTTGCAATGTCATATGTATCTGTACGTTGACCTATGTGCCTGTTTCCCTTGAAGCTAAGTTCATTGAATTGTGGTCAAGTCATAGGTCCAATTAGAAGAACCACTGAGCATATGCAATAAATTCAGCTTGAAAGGCCACATGAACAATCTGCCTTGGTTTGGGAAGCCAAGAGATGCTGTGACCAAACACAATCCGCAGGGAAGCTGTGCAGAATCGTAGCCCTTTGTTCCCAACAGCAAAGCTGCTCCTTTCTCCTTGTTTACTACCAGATGCAAATGAGCAAACAAAGCTAAAACGAAACAAGTTGGAGTATGGTAGGAAAAGGAATAAAAGGATTAGTAAAGAGCTTGATGTTGAAGAGGGAGCAGTGATCCAAGGGGAAGGATACAGGAGGAATGATTGGGACAGCTGATTCACACGTTTGGTTTGGGTTTGACTGTAACTACAACTGGTTCCTCCTTATCAACCCATGAGATGTTGCCTAGGCTGTCAGGAGATAAAACCTTGAGAGGGAAGGGAGCAGAATAGGATAAAGACAGCAGAATTTCCCTCTCTGTTGGGGACTGGGCTGCAAATGCTGCTGAGCTAAGGGAGGTATATAGTTCCTTCCAGGCTATAGTGCACATGGGCTCTGAGAGCAGCATGATGGCTATGGGGATGGCTCTGCCCCTGTGAGCATCAGCTGTGCTGCAAGCGAGCACATCCAGGGCTGCCTGTGGGGCTGCTGCTGTGATTGCAATGCTGCAGTTGCCTTTGCAATCCCCTCCTCCTGGCTTGTTGAGAGGTGAGGGATATTCAGGCAAAAAAGCTAACCCCCTCTGGCTTTATACAGCAGGGTGAGAAATTGAAGTTGTTGGAGGACATCCAAGAGATTAAGTCCTTGAAATGATAAGATCTTTTCTCCATTACCTGGTTGCATGAATTTATGGCCAGGGATATGTAGCCTAGTGCTTTGTCAAGGTCCAGTACAAAGAGGTAACCGCAAATTAGTCATGGCTTGTCAGTTTGAAGGTATTGCTGGTACAAAAATGAGCAGCTCATTTACACCTACAATAGCGATTGTTCCTGAAAGTAGCAGTCTGCTAACAAAAATAGATTTACTTTTTAATTTAAAAATATTCTTAAAGATTGGAGATGAAAACAAAATCCAACTTTGTGTGTTTCTGTGTGTTGCTTTTCCGTTTACAGTAACATTTTCTCACATTTTCTTGACAAGGCAGAATCTCTTGTCCTAGTTTTCACAAGACATGATCCCTGTGTCTGCCTGCTTCCTAGAAAATAGTTGTCTGAAAGCACTGCCTGGAAAAGAAGCAGAGGTAGTAGCTCAGAAGGACAGTAAAGTCACAGGTTATATTCACATCCAAGCTAAGGAAAGATTAAGGAAGGTGAAAAAGTAGAACTAGGGAAATGGGGGGAAATCTTGCAAGTCAGCAGAATCCCTGCCAGAGCTTTTTGAAGCTTCTGACTGGAGCTTTGCAATACATTCAGTCTTTTTGTGGCTTCAGTTTTCTTTGTTTAATTATTGAAAACAGAGGTATTTTGGTTTTTTAAAAACACACATGTTAACCACCTATTCAGCCCTTTGCCTTTTGGATAGTTTTGCTCATCCAAACGTAAATTGAATCTATGAAGTCTTGTTAGCATGAAGACTGCCTGGATTCAGTTTTATTTCATGGGTATCCAGGTACTGTGATTCAATAAATGCAGTTGTCTGTTTTTATCTTCGGCCATTGCAGGTTAGGACTGCATAGCTTTAGGGAGGCCTCTTTTCGCCGTACAATGAAAGTTTAGTATGTTGGAACCTTATTTTGAACACATCTCGCTGTCTGATGAAGAAACATTAAAGGCTGCTCAGGGGAAAAGGGGTGGCCAGAGAGGACAAGGTCAGAGGTAACTCACAGGTTATGTATTAACCAGCCTCAAAGGAACAACATAAACTGTTTGCAGATGGCAGAACCAAGATGTTTAATAGCAGAGCAGTGATAATAATGCTGGATTTTAGACTTCCTGCTGTCATGAGAAAAGGGTGAGTAGGCGCTCTTGATGAGTATCCAATGAGGTCAGCAGAGGAAAGCTGGTCCTTCAGCCATGCTTTGTTTTAAAGAACATTTTTTTTCCATTCTGATGTATGGCAAACATTAAGATTTAACTTTAAAAGATTCTGCATGTCCTTTAAGTCTAGTTACATGGCAATTGGAATGACTTTTAAAAACGTGTGACCCACAGGCCTTCAAAAAGAGGAAAACTCACCTGTCTCAACAGAAAGAAGGAATGAAATGCAACTTTTCATCCTGACACTAATTTCTTTTGCAGTAGATCAATAAATGGTTCTCTTTGCTTTGATTTTCAAAATCCTCTATCTGCAAAAAATGTATTGAAGTGCATGAGGAAAAACTGTGTGCTGGCCACAAACTTGAGTTTGCAAAAAGCCAAGCGTTTTACACCCAGGTAGCTGATCAGATTTTGCAATAAACAGAGAATGAAAAGGATCGTGGTTGTTTCTCAGTGCTCACAAATGATGAAGCAAACCTCATGATATCTTTGCCATTGTGGGTCTGGTTCATTAAAAGTGCCAAATATTCTGGCACTAAGCCAGAGCAGTATGTAAGTGGGCACTTAAGTTTAAGCCTACTTGTAATTCAGTGGAGTACAGGAGGACTCCAGTATTAGGTGATGTGTTGAATGGTGCTTACCCCATCAGGAGAGAGACTTTTTAGATGAATAAGGCTGTTCTGAAATGCTCTGTTATCCCAGCACTGTGAGCACTGGTGAGTTGGAGATGACACTCTAAAGAGTATAATTAAATATTGGAGATTCTGGCCAACCCTCAAAAGCGGCATTTTGAAATCATTGTTTTCTTCATAGGTTCTTTCATTAAACCCATGTTAGCAGTCAAAAGCAACAGTCAAAAAAAAAAAAGTGAGCAACAGTCAAAAACGGACACTGAGAAAACCTTGAAGATGAAAACAATAGTCCATTAAGTAATCAAAGAAGGGCACGTAGCACTAAGACATAATTACACTTATATTATTGACTTAATCATGCTTATTAAAAAGCTAATTAACTCATTATATGGCTTGTGTTTCAGAGGTATTATTCCAATATGTATTATGCAAGTATATAGATTCTCCTTTGTGCAGTTATTTGTACCTTACAAATACAGGTTTGGAACATACTGGCCAAAGTGTAGCAACTACTTCAGGCTCATCTTTTCAGATTAGTTTCTTAATTTAAAAAATAGAGTTTATTATTGTTTAAGTCACAAATTTGACTTAAGCCTCACAAAATAGTTAAGTCAATAACACAACAGACCCATGCTGAGAAAGAGAAAAATAGACTATTCATAAAATGCTGGCTTAAATTTTGAAATTATAAAAATAAATCAGCTACTCCAAAGCTTCATGTTGGTGTGTTGAATCAAAGGATTTTTTTAAATTTCCTCTTCTTTTTAAAATTTCTTTGCAAGTGTTTTAGAAAGCTGAAAGTTCCAATTATGACATGTCATTTACGTTCAACAAAGGATTCTTAAAATAATTTATCTCTAATCTAGTAGGATGGATTTTTTTTCCTCAGATTCTTTTTATTGCTGTGAGCAAAGGGAGCCATTTCAATCACTAACACTGCTCTCCTTGTGACAGCCTTCCCAATGCATCATGACCCTATAGCAAATGCAGTCTTGTGAAAACTATTAAGGATCATCTCACCCTAAGATTGTGAGTGAAATTAAATACCAGCTCACGGCGATGGCAGTTAAGCACATGCTGTCATTCCTGACACCTCCATGTCTCTGGAGATTCAAACAGGCAGCAAAATAGTTAATCATGGGTGCTATTCAGATCGGCATGTTCTTTGAGATATTGCACATATGTGGCTCATTTGCTAAAGGGGGCTGATTTCATTTACTGAAGTGTTTTCCTAAATCCAGGGGCAGAATATAAACATCTCCGTTATCATTACTGGAGGCACTTCATGCCTGGTGCTCTTCTAGGGACTGGTCTTTTCAGCATTTGTTACGGTATTAATACTAATTGTAAGCAACCAAAATCTGGGCTGCCTGCTGAACTGATGGTGAATTATGCCACAGGGAGATTCAAGGTCTTCCCTCCACTTTCTCATTCCCTGCAGGGGAAGGCTTTGTATGGAGGTGATTGTCAAGGTGAGACTCCATGCTAGAGAGAAACAGTTCTATGGCCATGTGGATTCACGTGTGTCTGTCTTCTGTTTTCAAGAGAACAGATAAATGTGTTTTGAAATCTTTTAAAGACTGGTTTAGGTCAATGGATTCAAACCTAAGATTGCTAAGAAGACTATTTAAAATCACAGCTATTATCTGTTTTAATTTCCTCTGCTGGAGAGTACCCCAAAACATTCATTATGCGGAGGGTCTAATCTCTGAACAAATGACATGGTGGAATTAATGAACAATTGAGTATGATCATATGTTATAAACAGAGCTGAGGTAACTTCCACACACGCCTGGGTTTTAGAAAGCCTCTCTTTGACTTAGTTTTTAGTAGGACCACGGTAGGTGCATTTCCTTTAAAGTGAGGCTCCATCTCTTAGTTTTCATGGCAACCAGACAAAGAATTAATCTATTCTTCAACTTCTATGTGTGGGGAAGGTAGGGGTGAGGAAAATGAGAATTTCCACATATCCTGGAGACTGTTCTCCAGCATCCTGTGTGGTGATTAAATCAGGGAGAATACCATGAAGCTGGGAGAACAGGACTCCATTGCCTGTCACTGCTGCTGCATGGTGTGGTATACAGCGTGGAATGCAGCTTCTGTGCTGTGTAATTTACTGTCTTCATTAAATCAGACAAGCGTCAGGTGAACCATAGAAATCCCATCTGCATTCCCAGTGGGCTCCATGCATACAATTTACACTTTTTTGTCTCCATTCCCTTTATTTAACATCTATGTGCTTAAGAGACAAATTCTGTTATAAACAATAATGACGATCCTTTCCAGGCACTAATGTCTGGTGCTGTGATCAAGAATACACCCAAACTTAAAGGGGAAAGTGCTTCTGTCATTTTAAAATTATAGCAGCAGGCCCTGAGTTCTCCTAATGTCATTGGGGACAGGCGAGAATTTATTTCAGAAGCTGCAGTGCAGCACCAGGCAGTGCCTGGCCATGCAGCTTGATGATTTTGCATCACATAAAAGCACCAGCTTCTCTCTGATTGCCTCCATGTTCTGATCATCCTGAAAAGTGAGACAAAAGAGAACTGTCTGCTGTATACTGACCTTCATCGCAGCGGCGGAGACCTTCTATTGTTTTACCATGTTACTCGATACCCTCAAGGGCAGTGCATCTGAAACAAGGAAATTTCATTAGCAGAGAGCAAGCACACACCATTTCCATTACATAAGGAGAAGGTGGGGTTTTACACATGTACACTCTGTGTGTGTATTTGTGCTTCTCAGAATGTTACAGCCTTGAGAGATGCTTAAGCAGCAACTTACAGAAAGCCATTTAGTCAGAGACTGTTATTTCTGAATAGCTTGTTTGGAAATTATATCCAAAAAGTTGTTCCTGAAGTAGGAACCACTCAATCAGATACAGCACTGGAAGTGGAGTGGTTTGTTTCAATCACACCAAGAGCCATTCGAATAGTACTTTTAATATTCATAACCTGTTTATTAAGTGTTCTCTGCCTTCTGCGCTGGAAGGTACTCTGCACCTTAACAAGAAGTAATTGGTTTGGAGGGGTTTTAGCAAATTCCAAGGTTATTTATGCTCATGATGTTAAATGTTAATTTAATAAATCTGTCTGTAGAATTGTTATCTGGTTCTTATCTCTTGTTGCTTAACTGCTTTCTGTAGCACCCAGGTGCAAATGTAGAGAAATAAGAGTGAGGTGATAAATCCACAAATATTCTGGCAGGATTTGTTCAATTATCAAGTATTTCTTAGTATGTTCCATTTTAAATCATGATTTATTCCTTTATCTGTGCCCTAGTTCTGATAGCCTGAGACACAAATTATGAAACTATGCTTGTCTTAAGATAAGAATGCTTTTAACTATGAATCTGAAATGTTTTTATATTAATTGTTTACCAGTCTTTGGCCTCTCTCCTCTTTGCACGGTAAACATGAATTAAATCTATCTGCATGTCTGATAGGCATCTGACATTATAGGGCTGCAGATGCAGTGGCTTTGACCAAAAGCTAGTGAGAAGCACAAACTAGCCAAAGCACCCCTTGGTGACCATGTTCCTGTTTGAAGGTTGCAGAACAGTCCCCAGTTGGATGTTACAATGGGAAACCTCTGAAGACTGGCTGCAGGTCATGATGAACCAGTTACAAAGAGCTAGTAGGGCTCAGGTCACTGTTCAGGTGGGTGGAAGAACATGGAAGAAGTTTTGGATGTAGTGTAGGTAGCAGGTTCTGTCCTTCTTGGTGCTTTCAGCTTTCTGCAATCTGAGCCCTGATTAGGAGAGCAGCTTCCTAGTATCAAATATCCCAGTGGTTCTGTCCTTTCTTGACTGTTGGCTGCTTCGGCTTGAGCAGAGCTTCGATTTCTGATGGTGCCTGTAGATATGTCAACTTGTTAGTAGAAAAGATTTGTTATACTTGGTATGAGAGAGACTGAGGCTTTCTTTATTTATCTCACAGTTGGGAGTTGGAAAGCAGCAAACTCTAGAAGTTCAATGTTAAAGCATGGAAGGTTTGTTCTGGTTCGTGGTGGGAGGCTTTGTTAGAGACAGAAGCCCAACTTTGCTCACAGGACTGCGAGTTGCTGGTTCAATGGGATTAGAATGGAAATCTTCATAGAGGAAGATTCCTCCTTGAGGGATGTTTGTCACACACTGATCAGTTGGTAGAGACTCTTCTGCTGGCTTTTCACGAGGCAGATCCAGAGACAATAGAGTTTTATCAGACCATTGCTCCTTACCAGTTACAGCAGGTCTCCTGTAGCCCTGTACTTCCCTAATTGGGACACTGCTGGCCTAACGCACATATTCTTCTTCCAGGATCTAAACAACTTTCTCTTCAGGGATTTTCCTTATTCAGTGTGGATACACTGTTCAAGGCTGGCGTGATTGTCCTTGATCCAGTTCTGCATGAAGCTCAGAATGTGCTCTTTGGCTTCTACCAACTGAAGTATCATATAGGGTTTTACATCTGATTAAATCTGAACCAGCTGAAGGAGTGTCTTAGAATTTTTAATTCTAAGGGATAAACAGTAAGTGATTGAAGTAAAATGCCTGTAATATTATTTTTCAGGATAAAACAAAAGAAGTCATGATTTTATGTGTTTCAGTGTTTGCAATAAGTTTTTCCAGATATATAGTGAATATCTGGAAACCCAGAAAGTGTTGATCAATACAGCTAAAGGAAACCTGCAACATTAGCTCCTCAGCCAGGGCTGCAATTGCTTAATAACTACTGGCATTGATTATTGAGGAACTGAATACCATGTGCTAAAAGAATGAAAGCATTGATTTACAACAAAGCAGCTCATCGCTTTTCTGGCTTTCAGAGAATATCTGTAACCATACTGTGATATACAACATGTTGATGACCCTGGAGAAGCAACAGTGCAGTAAGATGTCAGAAACCTAGTTGTAGTCTCAGTGTGGTCTTGAGTGTGGCCTGGTATTTTGTGGACTACAGTCTGTCCAGAGTTCTTGAGCAACTGGTCACTGAAAACTGCAGGGCTCAAGTCCTCTTTTTCTTCTGTTTCTCCACACCAGTATTTGCAGTATTGCAGATGTTCGGCTCACTTCTGGGGTGGTAGGCACATTAAAAAGCACCCTCAGCATTTTCATGGCTTGGTTCTTTCTGTTGAGTAGAAGCAGAACCATCGTACAGCCTCTAACACATAGCTGGGTCATAGATTGTGCTGGAGCCCTTTCCAGTTCCAGCTGTAAAAATTAACACATTTGAAAACACACTCAGTGTTTTAGCCAACAGGTGTTGCAGGGTTTTTTCCTACTAAGTTATTATCTCTGCAACAACTCCAGCTTCTCAGTAACTTCACTAACAGGACAGCATTTTTTAATTAAAAAATTATGTCCAGCTTGCACACAGTTTTTTTACTCATGGTAACAGACAAGATTCTGGAAGAACCATCTTCTTCTCCTGTTTAACGGGTATGTGCATGATCAATGTGACTTTGGTTTGATCAGGAACATGAGCAAAACCTTCACAGGCTCAATTGAGGCTCTGCTTTTTCCTTGTCACCACCAGAAACTCAACTAGCTAGTCTCTGTGTTGTGAAGGATTTCTACAAACTTGATCACAATTTTGGCCCTTCAAGTGACTGTGAACTGCAAAGCAGTATGAGTTTGGAAAATCTGCCCCAAAAAGGATTGTTGCTGTGAATTATCTGAACTATACCATGAAAATATTTTCATTTTCTGCTAAGCAAAAACTGCAAAAAAAGCTGGTTGATCAAACTTTCATGATGATATGGCTCTGCTGCACATGAAGCATGTGTCATAGCACCAGTAACATGAAAGTGGTTGCTCAAGTACAAATGATAAGCTGAGGAGGAAGCAAAGGCAAGTGATACGTGTGTTGACTGACTAAGTGAATGCTTACTAAACAGGAGATTTTAGCTCAAAAGAAAACTTCTGACTCTGTAACTGTAGCTTTCCCAGCATTCCAGACAAATGCAGTAGGGCTGAAGATGAAGTCATAGAGACCTTAGACTTGCTCCCTTGTATAAAAAAACAATTGAATGCTACCAGCAGCTAACATATACCAATACTTTCTGCTTCCTCTTCCTTTTCTTCATTGCACTGAACGTATGTAACGTCTGTGTAATGTTTGGCTGTATGTTGAACAAGTCCTCTAGGAATGACTTGCTAAGTGCCAAAAAGTGCTCTATGGTGGCAAATTGACAGGTAGACTAACATTATTCCCTTTTAATGATAGTTTAGCATAAACAGGGATTTGAATGTGTCTGACAATACATTCAGTAGGGAGTGACTGGGGTTTCTTAACTGAGTACAAGAAAAAAAACACAACCATGAGCCGTGATTTAACCCCCCCCCCCTATCTTGAGGTCATTTTTATTACAGGAGAGGTCAGACTTTGAGTCTTTTTGTGTTGGCTATTAACCTGTTTGTTTGAAAGGAGTGTTACAAGCTCCTCCTAAAGACTAGAGAAATCAAAAATGCAAAAGGGACAAAATGAACATGGAAACCTTTCTGCCCTACTCCTGATCTGGCCTGGGATCTTCTCAGGAATTATGTGAGAATGATTTGTGGGGTTGCTTTGGTTGGTTTGATAATTTATTCATTTTAGAATGGTGTTTTGAAGGCCTTGTATGGATAATGTGTCATTTGCTGCCTGCAGCTTCTCAGGAGACTGAGCAGAAGGTAGGAATAAGTAGCAGATCTCGGAAGACCAGTTTGGCTGTGGAACTGCTGTAGGATTCAGCATGCCACCAGCACAGTGGCTGTTTGTTGGCTTGTTTGGTTGGGGTGGTGTTTTGACTGAATTAGCACAACTTTTCTTTTCAGGGTTGAGTTTTACCTTTCTCTTTAATGCCACTGCAACATATGGATTATACCTGTAATATTCACATTTTAATGTTCAGTAAACTCATGAAGTCTGATGCAAACCATAACATTTATAATTCTTTTGAGGGTTAGCATTAGCCAGGGGTTTTTTTAAACAGTAGACAATATATAATTATACATAATTATGCATGCACAGGTCCTAAATTACAATATCAGTTTACAAATACATACATGTGCACACACTTGTGACTGCATATGCTGTGTATTTATCACAAAGTTCCAGTGAAAAGACTCAAGTCAGGATGACATAGAAGCTGTATTAATCACATTTCAACATTTGATTACTTTTCCCATCATCTCATCTGCATGGCTTTTTGCCCTAGTGAAATGAACAGCTCATCAACACCTTAGTAAACATCAACTGCAGCCTGCAGCTTTATTTTTCCATCATTAAACAATGGACAATGTGTTCAGTATTGCAGACCAGCTGACCATGAGATAAAGAGTGACTAAAAAGTAGATCATCCAGTGGACGCTCCAGGGTTTGATAGAACACAAAGGACTCCTTTCTCCTCTCCAGTGTGCCCGTGCAGATTCTACTGTAATTGATCAGAGCTGTGTGTGCCTCCTTGAGGCATGCTGCTGTAGCTGAAGCACTTGCTCTGTGTCATCATTGAAATTAGCCCAGCAATAGAGACATCCAAACCAAGCACAGCCACTTCTTGACTGCATATTCAGCTGGTTGCAGCATTAGGTTTAGCACCTGGGCTTCACTTTTCTGCTTTTGTGACCCACGCAGAGCCCTTGGCATGGGATGTCTGTGGCATGGGCTAAAAGTGGACAGGATTATCTTGAAATTTTTTTTCCAACCTAGGTCCTTTAGTGATTCTGCGCCCATGCAACATTAATACTTTACATGGTGGTAGATAACCAAGGGTGTTATTAGATACATCCATAATTAGATACATCCAGTCTTTCTCAAAGAAGGATTTTTTTGTTTTCCTTTCCTTTTTAGTAAAACCTGCTGTCTCACAGACAACCTCCATGACAGTTGAAGGTACAACTTCAATTATTCATACCAAATCTATCCCTAAGGGGACAGTGAGTACTACCACTGCCATATGCAGGTGGTACTCAAGGCACCAGATGTGAAACACAAACAAGGAACTTGGTTCTATTTCTGAGTGCATGTGGGCACATGACAAGAGGGCTGAGCCCACCAGGTCTCTTCTTCCAGGTACAAAATTGCAGGACTGAGATGAATTTGGACTAATATGAGAGAGCTGCAAAGCTGCCTTTGGAGGGCTCCTGCTGCCAAATGTTGGGTTGTTTTTTTATGTCTGGAGTTTCTTTAACACACTAATTATTCAAGACTTGTGTATTGTCCAAATGTGGCTCTTGACTATGTTATGGCATAAGCAGTGGAGGTGGAAGCAGTGTTTTCCTGGATTCATCTCTCCCTCCATGCTAAGGCAGAAATGACCCCTGTTGACCTGTCATTTTAGATATTTTTCTGTACTTTGGTATCTGGAAGTTTAAGAGTTTTGCTTTTTTCTTAGAACATGATTAGAGACCAGAGACTTTTGCTCACAGGCCAGATACAGCTGGAAGCTCTGATGTACTTTGCCTGGGCTGCCAAGACATTTGGAAATACTCATCCCTCTGCAGAAAGTCACCTCCTCGCATGTGTGTGTGAATTTGTTGCAGTTCCTTTTCTAGCCATCCCTTCAGTAAAAAAGGACATAGCTGTGTTTGTACAGTATTTGTGCTGCTACCCTAGGGTTGTCTATGTGCCCGGAACTTGAATGTGTGTGTCCACATAAAACCTTTATTTAAGCTTTCTGATTGCATTGTAGATTATAGATTATGTCTGTATGACTTTGTTTCTTGGCAGGCTTTTATGCCTCAAAGACCAGTGGATTTCATGTGGAGAGTTATGCTAGGAGCACAGCAGCTTCTGATGAGATGATGAGATGAGATGAGATGGCCTTCAGAGCAGAGATTTTTCAGGTCCAGCCAGTTAGAATCAAGGATGAAGGTACCACCACTTTTATTTGCAGAAGACTCTCCACCCTGCAGAGGATCAATTTATTGCAAGTATTGATATGAGTTCAGTTTGGAAATAGAAGGTGGGGATGGACTACTCAATTATGAAGCATTTAGGTCTTTTTGTCTTAGTTTGAATTATTTTTCATATGTTCTTTCAGGGCATTTTTCTCCCATTCTCTGGCCTGAATGATTTTTACTGCATTATCTTAGAAAAGTACTTAGGCTGATTATAACCATAAAAATTTCTTAGAATCGTTTAGGTTAGAAAACATCTTTAAGATCATAGAGTGCAACCATTAACCAACTGTACTAAGCTGACCAGTAAATTGTGTCCTTGACTACTTTACACATCTTTTAAACACATCCAGACTATGAGCTGCGTACAAGCAGCTGTACCTGTGCATTTGTGGGTCACAGAATCACAGAACATTAGGGATCGGAAGGACCTGGACCTTGAAAGATGGTCTAGTCCAATCCCCCTGTCAGAGCAGGATCACCTAGATCAAGTGACACAGAAACATATTCAGGTGGGTTTTAAACATCAGCAGAGAAGGAGACTCCACAACCTCCCTGGGTTGCCTGCTCCAGTGCTCTCTAACCCTCACTGTGAAAAAATTTCTTCTCATATTTATGTGGAACCTCTTATGTTACAGCTGACACTTGTTGTCCCTTGTGTCCTATTGTTGGACGACACTGAGAAGAGCCTGGCTGCTTCCTTCTGACACCCACCCCTCACGTATTTATAGACATTAAAGAGGTCACCCTTCAGTTTCCTCTTCTCCAAGCTCAAGGGGCCCAGCTCCTTCAACCTTTCCTCATCAGGGATATTCTTCACTCCCTTCATCACCTTTGTGGCTCTGCACTGGACTCTCTCAAGCAGTTCTATGTCCTTCTTGAACTGAGAGACCCAGAACTGGACACAGTATTCCAGATTTGGCCTCACCAGGGCAGAGTAGAGGGGAAGGAGAACCTGTCTTGATCTACTAAACACATCCCTTCTGATGCATTCCAGGATGCTTTTGGCTTTCTTGACCACAAGGGCACATTGTTGGCTCACGGTCATCCTGCTGTCCACCAGGACCCCCAGGTCACTTTCTACTACACTGTTCTCCAACAGGTCAGTCCCCAAGCTGTACTGGTACCCTGGGGGTTGTTCTTGCCCAGATGCAAGGCTCTACAGGTCAGATTGTGTCCAGTGATCCAGTCCCTGTGGAAATCAGTGGAGTTTCTTGCACTAAGCTTAGTGGTTCTCAATACCCGATTGTTGTGTGTTACTGGAGCTTTAACCTTTGGTCTTGAGCCACAAGAGGCAGCATGTAATATTTGGCATGTACAAATGAAACAGCACAAGGGTCTAAAAAATCATGGTCAAAACTTTAATAAGCTGAAGGAGTCATAGGGACCCACACAGGTACCACCTACCCAGGGGTGACAATGGCAAGAGGGCCAGCAGCAGCTCAGAAACCCTCAATGGTTCATGCAAAAATTGTAAATGATCCTTTTCCACAAAAGCTAACTCTTGGCAACCCCCTCCCCCCTGCCCCACCATGAATTCTAAATCAAATTGATCTGCCTCATCAGTGTAATTCTGATATATTCACATTTCTTATAAAAGAGCCTCCCATAGCACTGAAATGAATAATTCTATATTTGGCAATTATTTATGAACTGCAGATCTCATAAACACAACAGATGCATTTCCTGGATGGCAGCCATTAGTGCATCTGGGGACTTATTTACTAGTTATTGGAAATATTGGACTGGAAGGGAAAAAAGAAAAGATGCTGCCATCTCTTTTTAATTTCTATCTAATTTTTGAGGTGCTTCACAGCATTCCTTGCCACATGAGAAACATCCACTGGTATTGCTGAAATATTTAGCTGCTTTTCAAATAGTAATAGTCTTCTCTAATGTACTGCAGTCACTGCTTCTTGCCAATGTGTAGCAAAATCCATTTAGGAGCCACCCTCTTAATTTCTTCAAAGACAAATAAGAAATACTTGCAAAAGACACTTAAAAGGTTTTAATTATTGTCCCACATATGACCAAACATTAGAATGAAGGACAAGATTGGGTCTGCATTACATACTTTTGTCTAGTTGTCTTTGGTTTGGTTTTGTTCAAAACTGGCTCAGTGTGGGGAGGACTTGATACTCTTTTTCCATCTTTTTCTTTTACCTCCTGCCTTCCATTCTTCCATGTTTTTTGTTTCTAAGTGCCCTTTATTTTTTTAGAAGGGGGTTCCAGAGGTGATAAGGAGAGTGCAAAAAGATTTGGGGGGTGTTTTTTTGAGGGATATTTTCAGGCCAATTAAACATGCAACAAAAGCACGTGTGTCTCTGAGTTAATATTTCTTCATGCTGAAATATAGAGGTTCGACTTTAATATGGATTCAGTCTAGGGAAAAGCACGTTCTATATGACAGAGAATTTGGTTCAGTGAGTGTTAGAATTTCAAAGTGTGAATCTTTGTGATGTTGGGATTGAACCCCCCTCACTTCCCCAGGAGGCAAAGTTTCTGAAAGGTTTACAGTATCCACTTCTCCTTATGGCATATATTAATTTTTATGGAAAAGTGAGTATCAAGGGTAATTTGTTTACCTCTGCATGTTTTTATTCCCTCTACACACTGTATATTGTATTTTCTATATAAGCACCTAAAGACATACAGTAAAATACACCCCAAGTCAAATGCTCATAGAAACACGCTTGTAATAGTCTTCTGAATAAACAACTATTTGAATGGTGGCTTTCATGCTTTATATGTTTTTGGCATATTCCATATTGAGGTCAGAGAAAGAAACAGTGCATTGAGGGACTGAAAACTTTGGAGCACAGTTCAGTAAAAATATTCCACTTGTGTGCGGATTGCTTCTTACCTTCATGATGACCAGGAGTGTTAATGTCATCAATACTTGAACACTGTGTTTTCATTTTGCCTTCAAAATATTTATATCTAAAACGTATAAACATATTTTAATGTATATTATTTATGTAAAACATATGACACAACCTTATTTTTAATGCTTTGTTTATATACACATAACATACAAACCAATATATACTTTTTTAAAAATTGTTATTGCCATGTAAATAGTGTGATTATCAAACTTTATTCCACTAGTCATAACAGAATTTGTCATTTTGAATATGAAATCTTTTTCAGTCTTCAAAACCATATTGAGACATCTTAATCCACAGTGAGGATGTGAGTGTCATTTCTGATAATTTTCTTCTGTATTGTCTTTCTAGGAAATATCCTGAAGTTTCTAAAGGGCCATTAGGATTTGATGCAAGATAGCAGACAGAGCAGTAACATTATAGCTATTGGATACATGGTTTTCTCTTATCTTTTGTGCAAGAAAACAGCACTGAGATGAGATGGAGCCTTTCAGAGTGAACCAAGTTCCTAAAAATAGGTTAATTGTTTGTTTAAAAAAAAGGAAAAAATTGGAAGTGAGGTAGGAAGAAAAGACCCACTTTCTCTGCCAGTGGGTCTTTCTGCTTTTCTGGTAATACTGTTTATGTATTGGCTTCTACGTGAACTCTTCAGCTTGAGCTGATGGGAATGGAAGTCAGAGAGGATACTGCAGAATACATTACTAGACATTTTAAATACCATACTGTATCTCTAGTGGTTGCACATCTATTAAACACAGGCTTTTTTCTTGTCATATGAACTCTACCCTTTCATTTCATCGCAGTCTTGTAAGTTGAAGGCTCAAGTCTCCAGGTCTGCAAATACTCTGTAGTGGAAACTGATGTCTTCCTACCATTACCCATAATCCATACTGAGTGTAGGTTATTGGCTCGTTCTCGTTTATCTGTGATCCTTTAGGATAAAGAGCTAAGGAGTATCCATGCAGTAAAAGAGAATGAGAGAAAAATATTATTTCAAATGAGAAATTGCCATTGTATGACTGTGGCCTTGAAAGAGGCAGATGATACAATTTGTCTTCACCCACTGTGCATCCCTGTACACACCTTGTCCCCTGTGTGTGCCAGACTTGAGTGAAAACTGCCTTCAGTCTCAGCTGCTTCCACAGACAGGAAGATCTAATAGTACACATGGGCTGTGGGAGTGCAGAGCTGGCAGCACAAGTGGTTCCCTTGCAAAGCCCAGGGGAAGCCATGCTCCCAACCTACGGTGCATCCTTAGTGCAGTCAAAACTATCGATCTTCTGCACCTGCATGATGGAGGAGCATGGGTTGGTCAGCACATTTCCTGTAGCCTCTTTTTCTGTAGTGACTCTTTTGAAGTCACTTGATTCAGCTGGAACAGTCTCCCTCTGGTCAGTAGGTTCTAGTTCCAAATGTGGGTCATTTGGCAGCTCTTCCACCCAGTGTCACTAGGGATAACACCACATCACACAAGGCTGCCATCAGCAGGACTCCTGTACTGTCGGTTGCAATTAAAATCTGTGGCCCAAAGAGTCTCTCACCTGTGGATTCAGACAGTGAAGAGACTGTCCATGTTTCCCCTGTGTGTGCTGAAGACATCAGCCCATGGAAAGACTGAATCATAGAATATATTGGGTTGGAAGTGACCTCTAAAGGACCTCTTAAGGGTCATCTAGTCCAAACACCCTACAACAAGCAGGGACATCTCTGACTAGAACAGATTGCTCAGAGCCCCATCATTCATCTCATTTGGCAAATGATTTTGGCTTGTGGCCCACATGAAGGGGGAGCAGCCTTGAGTCTAGGGAGAGATCGATTTGGACAAAGAAAGGCTTTGTCCAGCATCACCCTTGGATTCATTAGCTTTCAGGTCTTTGAGGTAGGTCATTCCTCTGGGGTGTTTTCCTCTGCTCTTACCTCCTTGCTTGCTGGTGAAAAGTTGGAGCTAAAACCAAACTGGAAGTTAAAAATGCCCTTTCCTGGCAGCAAGCACCATGAAGTTCCATCATAATGTGGTGGTTGCACTTGTTTGGTGGCTGTAAGTGGTGGCTTTGCTGTTTTCTAGAGAAGCGTCTCTAAGTCTATTGAGATGGAGATGTTTTTGTGTGAAAACATGACTTACTACATTGGCTTAGTATTGACCAGAACCCTTTCTTTTACCTGACCACTGAGTAAAAGAAAAATACTTGCTGAAAAAACTGTGTTATGCTCTTTTTATGTTTATTAATTGTTTATTACATGGGTTTACTGAAAGATCTCCATCGATGTGTTCCTATAAAGGTAGAGATGCTGGGGGAAAAAAATCCAAGTAAAGATAATCCAATTAGGCTGCCGCACAAAGCTGAGTTTCTAAATTATTGATGCTGTCTTGAAATCAGCTGCCTTATGATGCAGTAAAAGCTGCAATGTAGGAGGTAAATTTAGCTATAGTCACATTACAATGTTCCTGTGCAGTAGTTTTACACAAACCAGATTTTTAAAGAGTCTTGTTTTGTTTTACAGAGCACAAATACCAAAGAACATGTTTATAAATTAAACATCCAGGAAGTAAATAGTAGGGTTTGGCTGAAGTGTGTCTGCACCTGCCTGTTGTTAAGCTTTAGGGAAATGGTTTGTGCGTTTAAAGCTCCACAAATGTGAGAAGTGTTATTGGCAAAATTCAGGCCAAACTCTAAGTCTTCCATAGTTATTCTTTAGGAATAAGAGTGCTCTGTGCTAATCCAATCCAGAAGTGATATTAAAGCTATGGATCATGGTGATAGAGCCTGTTTCCCAAAGCTAAAGGATGAAATGTCCACCGCAGACAGATTAAAGGAGAGGTATTGATTACTGTCTCTGTTACCCAGCATCTGGGACACTAATCAGCATCTCAGTTGTGCACTTTAGTAATGAAGGAGAGCAATGATTCAATGGCAGGGAAGGAAAAAGAATAATTACTTTATTTATTCAGCTGCTGTCCAAATTGGAATATTAAACCTCATCATAATTGACTTTTGTTTTCTAAAGGGATTATCTAAAATATTACTCCAAAAAATATCCTATTTTAAGCATAACCTGGACAAGTTTACCATTTCCCGTATGTTTTTGTTGAAAACAGCTTGCAAAGTCTGACATACTCTCTGAGCAAAGGCTTTGTGCCAAAGAGGGAATTAACCCATTAGACATTTAATAGTTAAAAATGGCTGTTAAATGAAACCTGTAAATCTCTGCAAGATAGTTCAGCACTTATTATTTGCTGCTCTCATGATGCTGGTAAAACATAAGTGAGGGAAGCTGGATACTTTCTCAGGTCAGATGAACACCATACTGTCTTGAGTCAGATATCTATCTCACATGTACAGAAAATGAGGATAAGGGGCTGTTTTGAACATCTTTGATTTTGAAAATGAGTATGTTAACAGCTTTCAGCTCTTACCAAGATCAGGTTTGTGGTCCCATGTAATGGTTTAGAGTGAGGGGCTAAATTGGTTTGGGTTGGTGCCTGCAGCAACCAGCTCTTGCTGAGAATTCAGCAAGCAATGAAGCAATTTTGCTAAAAAGAAAAGAATTTATTGAACCCATCACCAAGAAGAAAAGGAAAAGATCCCCAAATAAGTAAAAGAATCATAAGGGTAAAACAGAAACTGTATCACAATGCCTTTATATGCACTCAGAGAAATGGGAGACAGCTAACACATCAGTTTTCTGGCCTTAGATTAGAACTCTGGGGCAAGAGAGTGTACACCAACATAACTATAAAGCCACCACATACAAGTGCACCCCACTTTCCAGAAAAGGAAAGGGTGGGGAGGAGGGCGGCAGAAATACAGCACAGAATATACATTTGCTACTTGTGGAAAAGTTCCTTTTCCAGTCCTCTTGCAGATACCTGCCCTCCTTGACATTGCAGGCTTGCTTTTGACTCCTCTTGCCTCAGAAGTTTTTCATAGTGGGACTAAGGCCGGCAGATACTCGCTTATCTTTAAGCTGTAACAGCAGCTCAGATAGGAATACAACAGATCCCCAGTCTCTTTGTGTTTGCCAAAGGTTTAGGAGATTGGTACTTAATGATCTCTCTCTCTCTCTTATGAGAGGCTTCTTTCAGTCTCTCAGTGGCAGAGTATATAGCACCTTGGTGGGATCAGAGGCAACATGGCGCTGGCCATATGGGGTCACGTCTGTTGTGTTAGATAGGCCTGCTACAGGGCTTTCTGCAGGGCCTTCTCCTCTTTTTCTTCTCTGTGGTTAAGGCTCTGAGGGAGGGAAAGGGTTAAGAGCTCACCACTGTCTGGCATCTTCAAAGACTATCAGGCTGTGGAAGTGGTGTATAGGAGCTGCTCTCTCTTCAGCCTGCTGCCAGGAACTGGAACGAGCTGGTGCTGATGCTGTGTTAGAGCCCTCAGAGAAAGAGGGAAAGGCTGTAGTTTCGCCCCCACCAAAGGGGGCTGCAGTTCTTGGCAGTGGATCACCTCTTTGGCTCACTGCCAGGAGCTGGCACAATCTGGAGATGTCTACAGTCCAAAAGGTCCACTCTCTCCGCATCTGAGCTCCCAGGCAAA
>VZRI01000052.1:48738-212057 GCA_013397515.1 Upupa epops | reverse complement strand
AATTGCCCTGGTGGCTGCTACAGCCGGGCTTAGGCTTCTTCTGTGTTCCACCCTTCGATGGCAGGTAGGCTGAGAGCCATTTCTTGCCCCCTTGCCTTCCCTGGTTGCTGGGAGCCCTCTGTCTTACAAGACATATCAGAGAAGAAGGGAAGGAGGCAGGAAGTGTGTTCCCTTTTATGGACTCTGTCCACCAATCACCTGTAGGGTCAGGACACTGACGCAGGTGGTCAGCTGGGAAAGCTATCTCCAGTTCAAAATAAAATGCTTTTTCAGCATAAAAGCACCAAAATTAACGCTTGAAAATTTGATAATTTTCAAACTGCAACATACCTGATGGTATGTTTAGGACCCTCCGATCCCCTAAATAATCTGTGGAAAGAGAGCAGTACCTCCAGAAGCTGACTTGGTCACCTTCTTAGAACAGATCACCCAGCCTCTCTCCCTGCTTACTTTGTTCAGCATAACAGAAGCTGATACTTGTGTGAGAGTGCTCAAGGATGCTGTTTAAACCATTATCAATGTACTTTAAGAATAAAAAACAGGTGGAAATTCCAGTTTGCACATTCCAGGGAGTATTTGTGAGGAAACTGAATCTCATACTAAGTTGTATTTCTGTAGTTCTTAAGATTGCAGTCTGCAATTCTTGAGACCTCATTACTAAAACTATACCAAAAGGAGAAAAATGCTATTTTTGCATTTAGTTCTCACAGGTTTTCCATATTCTCCTTTGATTTCTATATATTACATACCTTTAAAAGTGTACATGTCTTTCTCTTAGTAAAACCTATCATGCTCTTTGGATGCCATATTCTGTTTGGATGCCATAACCTTTTTGGAGGTCTGGGCTGCAGTATAAAATACTGCATACTAAAATTGGGTTAAATTTGGAAATGCTATCTCTGGGTTATTCATGACATTTTAATTGTTCATGTCTTGTTCAGAAAAGGAAAAAAGATGTACATGTCTTTCATGTACATCCTTTCCTATTGCTAAAAATCTTAAGTAATTTAGGATTAGTACCTAGTTTTTTGGTTAATTGTCATAATTAAAATGACAGAGATGTAATTTCTGGTCATACTGGGTGGATTTAAAGTAGGCCGAGTGCCCTGAAAGTTGAAAAATTATGGAAACGTGAGTCAAGCACATAAGGCTATTTGCACTCATTTTACAGGCAGACATGAGGTTATAATTGTACAGTGTCATCTACCTGTTGCTATTATTTCCATCTTTTCTTTGTGATTTCAATCATGATCTCTGATTTCTCTGTAATTCTAATGAAAAAAGTGGAGGTTTTTAAGAATCCTGAAGGACTTTGGTAACTGAATAATTCATAGTGTGTTGTGTACATCCCATATTTTTCTGTGCATGATAAGCAAAAGAAAAAAATACAGTAGCATTGCCAGTGACATCACCAATTACTAGCAGCAACCTGAACAGTTCTGTGATGAAGTTAGAGGCATGTACTGTATTAATGTCCAGTGAGTTTATAAGGACTAATTGCATTTGCACAACAATTTTGCAACTAAATACTAATTTAACTTCCCAAGCTTACTGATATTTGAAGGCTGCGTGTGTGATCCTGACAGTTCCACCCTCTTTGAGTTTTAATCACTTGTTCACAGCCCACTGATTTTCCTGATATCACAATTAATAGTTGCACATAGAGTTTATTTATGTGATGGGCTAAATTAAGCAGAAGGATACCACCAGGAGCAGCACAACCACCAGCTCTATTGCCACAAGAGGCAAAGCAGCTGCCCACCTCTTATGTTTCTTTTGTAACCTTTTAAGAAGTGATTTTTCAACCTTATATGTGTATGATAGACAATGTCCAAGTGCTAAAGTAATCATTACCAAAAATATGGAAGATGAATTATTTAAATTCCGCTTGTGCTGCTACTAAAAACCCTAATACTGAGGACAAGGATAATGAATTTTCATTTGGGCTATAGGTACTGATTTGACATCAGACTTATGGATGGTGCTTGTTTAACAGAGCTTTCTCTTGCCACTAATATTAGGAAATATGATTCATGTCAGTAATTACATGGTTTTCCATCCTGGAGCAGTCTGTCAGAGCTCCCAGGAGGGTTCATGTTAGTTTAATATTCACAGATGAACTAGCCCTAGAAGAAGAGCTTTTCTGCTTTTGCTATTTACATTTCAAATAATTCCATGGAATTGTGTGGGAGCAAGAGCATTGTCTGCTGAATGCTGACGCTTACAATGAGATTAATAATAATATCATTAGCAGGGCTAAGGGAATAAATAGATCACAGAAGTTTGCATGTGCCTTATTCTATATAAAATCCTGTAACTGTAATGGTTTTCATTTCACAATATGTATATTGCTTTTAATTTTTTAATCTGAAAGGATAATGCCTTCCCATCCAGCGTGCTGAGTGGCAGCTTCCATAAATGAAACAGCCCGTATCCCCTGCTGAGGGTTGCCATTATGCACCCACAGTGTGGGTTTGTTTTACCAGGCTAATATTGGAATAGGGCTTTTGTGCTAAGTACCCACTTCCAGGGAGAAAGACATTTGGTCTCTAAATCTGAGGTGCCAGTTTCTAATAGTACAACGAGGGAGGGAAGGAAAGAGGGGGGAAATGGAGCTGATACCTGCATTATGGAAGGACTGGAGTTTCTCATTACAGCTCAGGGAATCCTGGTCAACCTTTCTTTGCCAATGAACCTACCAGCTCTGCCACCCATAGGGGTGTGTACTCAGGTAGGTAGGGACCAGATTGCCTTAACACATGGGGTAGGACAAAAGCTGCTTTTTCATTTTACTTGTGTGTCTGGAGAAGAGAGGAATAGTTTTATTCTTGTTTGTTCTTTGGTTTATGTCCAGATGACATTCCCAGTCTGTTTATGACAGGAGCTGGTAAACCTCTATGTTTTCTTATCTGCAAGTTTTGTAATTCCACAAGATGGTGCTTACAACTCAAATCAAAATGGAAGTGTTTCCACTCCTCTTAAATTTCAAATGAGATCCAGCATTATTGTGTGCTATAAATTATATATGTTAGACAGTATGAAAAAAACAGTTGAATTTAAGGCACAGGTACAAAACACGTTAGTAAATTGCCATTTCTGATGCATTTGTATTCCTTTTTGGTGTGGTTTTTGCTTTAATTTATACAGCCAAATAATTTATAATGCCTGGTAATCCAAAATGAGATTCTTTAATAAATGATGTGGGAGGCAGCTCAGAGTTGCATTCAGATTCGTAAGTGCCTTGTTCTGACTTTAAGCAGGAGTGGTATATGTGCAAATTGTTATTTATTAATGGGATGAAAGATGTCTTTTCCTTTCTGGTTGTGTCCCAGGAGAGTGTTGCTTCCCTATTCCTCTTTGCTAAAGCCAGAAAAATCCAGCTGATGAAGTCCACTGCTGGTTGGGGGGTTTTTTGTAATTATTTAATTTCAGGACGAACAGTATTCTCTGCAGCTATCTGAAGAACTTACAGATACAGGATTGATGCTTTGTTCTGGCAGTTGATGGGAGATGGTTACATTTTCAGTTAGTAAAACCTATCATGCTCTTTGGATGCCATATTCTGTTTGGATGCCATAACCTTTTTGGAGGTCTGGGCTGCAGTATAAAATACTGCATACTAAAATTGGGTTAAATTTGGAAATGCTATCTCTGGGTTATTCATGACATTTTAATTGTTCATGTCTTGCTCAGAAAAGGAAAACGTTTTATTGGGAACTCCTGACTGTGAAACTATAATATACTTGCCAAAGAAAAATCTAATTGAATTTGCTGGACAATGTTTTGAATCTTGTCGTAATATCTGAATTCTTTAAAATTTGCAATGATTTTTTTTTTAATTATAAGGAGAAATACAATTTTGTCCACTGTAATTTTACACAGAATCACATAATCACAGAATTATTGAGGCTGAAAAAGACCTCTAAGATCAAGCCCAGCCTATGACCTAACATCACCACAACCTAGACCATGGGCACTGAGTGCTACATCCAATCTTTCTTTTCTTAAACATCTCCAGAGATGGGGACTCCACCACCTCTGTGGGCAGTCCATTCCATGAGGAAGTGCTTTCTAACATTCAACCTAAACCTCCCCTGGTGCAGCTTCAGGCCCTGCTCTCTCATCCTATCACTAATTGCCTGGGAGAAGAGCCTGCCCCCCACCTGTCTACAGCTACCCTGCAAGTACTCACAGAGAGTAATAAGGTCCCCTCGAACCTCCTCTTCTCCAGGCTAAACAACCCCAGATCCCTCTGCCTCTCCTCATCAGCCTTTCCCCCCAGTTCCTTCACCAGCATCGTTACTGTCCTCTGGATCCATTCCAGCACCTCAATATCTTTCTCGAAACAAGGGGCCCAGAACTGCTCCCAGTACTCAAGGGGAGGCCTCACCAGTGCCAAGTACAGGCAGAGAGTTATGTCCCTAGTCCTGCTGGCCACAGTATTCTTGATACAAGCCAGGATTCCATTGACCTTTCATGACACCTGGTCACTCTGCTGGCTCATATGCAGCCAGTTGTTGACCAGTACTCCCAGGTCCCCCTCTACCAGGCCGCTCTCCAGCCACTCATCTTCCAGTCAGTAGCTCTGCAGGGGGTTATTGTGGCCAAAATGTAGGACTGTGCACTTGGACTTACTAAACCTCATCAGTTTTGGCCTCTGCCCATTGACCCTGCTGTGTGTTGTTGTTTTAGGCATGTGTTGTCAGCAAAACTCGAGTGTAGCCAGCTTGCACATACCATGGATTTCCTGCTCCTTATGTTGTGTTGGTGCTCAGGTGGGTGTTGCTCTCCATGGATGTTGCAAGGTGCAATCCTCCCTTCCTCTTGAACAGAGCACAGTGAGCCAGGGATGCTGCTGCAGTGGATCCACAGCATCCTTGTGTAGTTTCGTGTTTGTTTTTTATTTTACTGAATTATAATACTTTACTAATTTTTTCTTAATATTTCTTTATATATTCTGTATATATTTCTTCATATATTTTATGTATTATTTTACTAATACTAAATATTACTACTAAAGAGAAGTAATAACCTTTTTAATGACTGCCAGTCATTAAACAGTATTTTCATCCATCAGAAAAGGTGTAACTGTATCAGGGAGTTTTGCCATCTGTAAAATAAATGGATTGATAACAGGAGAAGATATTCAGTGCCCTAAATATAGCAGCTGCTGCCTCTTCCATAATGCAGTGCTTATTTGTCCTGTAAAGGGACTGCTTTTTCATGGAGTATCACGTAGGTAATACAGATAGAAGGAATGCTACTGTTGTATAGTAATTTGGGAAACCCTGTGAAATCTATTTAACATAAGATAAGAAATAATAGTTCACAAAGAGAAAGGAAATGTGAGATCCAGCTATAACTATAGCTACAGACTTGAAAGTTCTCCCAAGGAAAGGAAATGCAATGCCAGCTTAGCAAAAAAGCCCAGAACATGGCCATGTGTGCTGTTGCACTGGCTGCATTATTCATGCAGCGTATCAGTGCAGCTGCGCAAAACGTTTGGTGCAAAATTGGATATCAGGAGCTTATAAATCTGTTTTGCTTATCTAGCAGAAATTACAGCTATGCAAGCCAGGGAGAAAACCAATAATATTCTAACCTTGTATCATTTGAAAAACGTTCTGATAAGTATAGCATGACTGCCAGAAACAAAATGTGATGTATGTGGGTTAAGACTAGGCAAAGAGAGATATGTAGCTCCCTCACCAAGACCTCTAACAGCTATGCCTCTTGTATTTTGCCTATAAAGATAGAAAAAGGTACCTTAGATTTTTTAACAGGTTTTAGGAGAACTGATTTATCATGAAATACAATTTGTCTTCTTGTAGCTTAAAATATCTGCAGTATAACTGGAAACTATTACACAAGAACCCAGCATAAACCACTATCAGATTGCCTTGAAAGCTCAGCTTCATTAAGGAACATTTCTGGACATTAGGAAAATGCTCCTTAACATGAGGATGGTGGATCACAGGAACAGAGGTGGTGGAGGCCCTATCCCTGGGGGTCAAGGTCAAGCTTGATGGGGCTCTGAGCAATATGTTCTAGTTAGAGATGTCCCTGCTTGTTGTAGGGTGGTTGGCCTAGGCGACCGTTGGAAGTCACTTTCAACCCAATACATTCTATGATTCTATGGTTCATCTTCACATTCTTAATTTTCTTCCTGCTCTAAGAACTGAGAGTTTCATACAGCTGTGCTGACAAACATTAACTCTGTTCAGAACGCAGTTCACACAGCTGTCCTCACCCACCCTGTAGCCTGTCAGAAATGATCCTAAGCAGATCAGGTTTTATTCATTTAATTGATTTAGTTTGACTGTTTTGAGGAAATTCCTGTATAATCCAAATGCAGAAGAATGTTTATCTCTTCCTGGTCTAATACACCTTGAGGATATTCCATCTAATGTCTGGATGCTGTCTGTTCTTGGAAAAAGCTCTTTGCAACAATAACCAACTTAATTCAATAAGACTTGAATGTTACTGCCCTACATACAATCTGAGGAGGAAAAGGTGGTGGAAATTTCTTGGAGGCGTTAGCTAGGCATTTCCATGTGGAGGTAAATATGAGAGGCCTGATTAGAGCACTGACCTTTAAGAAGGTGGAAATTCAGTAAATTCTAGATACTGTTTAATAATTTTTCCATGTCCTGATTTTTATGCCAAGAAATTATTATATATTACAATATAAAATTTTAATATTTTAATATAATATATTTATATGAAATTATTGAATTGTTATGCCAATAGCTTAGAGTGATGGTTAAGTAAGAGAAATCACTTGAGATTTTACTGTGACTATGTTGAAAATGGTCAGTGAATGCCACATTTTGTAGCTCGTGGTGCTTGCTCCTTGACCTCTGATAACCAGATCTTGTATCCTAACAATAACTGGGGATAACTTGAGTGGTGCTGAAGGCAGCCAGTTACAGTCACTCATTTTCCTTTGGGCTCATTGTATTGAAAAATCTTATTTTTGCATCATTCTAAAGATTCTGAGACATTTTAAACCTCCAGTTTTCTTTGAAATTCTTCCAAAGTATAATTTGCAGACACTTTAGAGTGTCTGAAAATGCTAACCTTTCTTAAAGAATGAAAAGTCTAGCAGTCCTGACAGAGCCTTTGCAATCAGCAGGCTGTGGCCAACCATGAACAGCATGTTCTCCCATATAGCATCTGTAGGCAGGGCTCAGATTGATTTTATGTGCCCAGGGGCTTGTGGTCAATGGTTTCTTGTTTTTAACCTCCTGCTGACTCTGCTGAGTGTGCTTTGCCTGCTGAGGAGAGCTAATGCTCCTGTATGCCACAAAATCATTAGAAAAAGGGTTGAGTCTGCTTTCAAAAACTCCCTCTCCCATCATTATCTTGGATAATCTTTTCCTGCCAATTTCTCATTTTTATTCCATATTTTTATTCTCTTATTTATTCTATATTTTATCGTGTTAGAAATCCCATCACATCATAGGCAAAGCTATTCTTGCTTTAATTTTCTCACACAGGTTAAACCTCATGTCTGCATGTTTTTTACAGTGTGATAATTTGGCTGGAGTCTGCACTGCAGTGAGTAACAAGCTAAAGCCTTGCTCAGAGTATTGCTTCATTGAGTTGTCTCCATTCGTTTGGGAACAGATTCAAATGATTAGTTAGTAGCTAGTTCACTGGTTCCATTTTTCTTTCATTGACTAATGCTCTGCACAGTCTCTAAGTGAAGAGCGCTAGGGTGCTGCACACTCTGTGAGAGCTGGGCCAGGTTTATTCCAGAGTGTTCAAAGTCCTCATGTGCCCAAACACTTGTGTAGTGTTCTTGGTGTTGTTCTTTTAATTAAACCTGCCTCTGTTTTCATCTGAATTGTTTGTTTAGATGGTCTTTAAGGAACATTAAAAAGTTAAGTAGACAAATATTTTAATAATAATAATGGTTTGGGGTTTTTTTGGCTAAGGTCCTGTGTAGACTGTCAATTGTCAGGGATTCTGGGTATCTCCTGCTTTTGTAGTATTGCTGTTGGAACACATTACATGATGGAAACTTCTTACTCCTGTGCAAAAATCATGTTCTGTGCATTTTGAAACCACCTGGCAGGTCCATGGCTTCATGTCACAGTTGTGTTCAGAATAAGCCTGAAAGATAGACAACAGAGAGGGAGTGTTGGGAAGGGCTTATTTGCCAGCAGCCACATTTCTGGTGCTTAACTCCACTTTAGGATTAAATACACTGCTGTTGTCACCATGAATCTTGATGATTAATTCTTTGCTCTTGGCAATCCTGGTATATTGAAAATTGCTAGAAATAAGCTCCAGACTATATGGAGATACCCATATGGGAATGGGCCGTATACTTTGTGTAACTTTAGGCTGTCTTATTTCCTGTTAACAATCAGAAATTCCATATTTAATGCAAATGGTGAGCTCTGCTGTTCACAGTCTCTGCTTTCTGGAATCCTAAGCTCCAACGAGGTGTGTCAAAGAAGGAATGAGGCAGTTGCTGGTCTTGATTTGTACAAAACCCCAAGCCAGTTGATTTAAGACCAGAGAATTTGCAAACATCAGCAATGCTTCCAGATGATAGAGGAAGATCTGGTGTCCTGTCTCCTTGTACTCCATATATAGTTCTTTGCCCTTGCTGTTCTCCTCATCTCCATGAGAGTTCATGTGAGGACTGTAGTTGGACTAAACACAGGGCTGCCTGGAGTCTCTGGCTGTTGGGTTTTCCCTCCCTAATTGGCTTTTACTGGTTATTTTTTGAGCACAACAGTGTCAAATCAATTTGCTCAGGAGTCAATCATGTGATATTCATGATGTTGCTTATAGAAATTACTCTCCCAGCCTGAAGTTTTAGCACCTCAGTGTTTTACAGAGGTGCGGTTCATAGAAAATCAATGACATGGATGTCTTTAGGTGATCAAAAGGAAACCTTAATAAAAACAAGGGCTTTTAGTTAGCTTAACTGAAGCTGCTGTTCTTGGTGTTTACAGGATGAATCTCTCCTCTTCTCCATAGTTCTTTGTGATTTGAAGAGCATAGAGTGGCCTTGATGGCGAGAAGTTGCCTTGCGAAGTATTATTCCAACCTCAGTTTTTACACAGAGGCTGATTATGGAATTTCTGTTGTACTGTGGCAGTGGTTTTGAAAAACTGCCTTTCTCTATGTTACAGGTGGAAGAGGCATCTTTTCAACACAGAGACAATGTATTGAGGGAGGAAGCTAAAGTCTCGGTGTTGGAATCCTTAAATGATCTGTTTTAGACAGTCTGTATTCCTCTGGATTGCAGTTCTTATTCCCAAGGGACAGGATTATTCCAGGGAAGAGTCTGCTGATGTTTTATCTCTAGGGTCACTGGGAGTTAAAAGAGCTTTATAGCACTTGGGTATGGAAATCACAACTAATGGACAAAATGTTCTTTCAGAAAGCTCAAGGTGATTACTAGAGCAGTCTGGAAAGAACTAATCTGCTGTCTAGCTTAAAGGAACAGTACAGGATTAAAAAATGGCATTTAAAGTAGTTTGGTAGGTATGGGTTGAGATACTCTGGGCATACCTCTCATACCGTCTGTGTATTATTCATTTTAGTCCCAGCGTCCCTTGTCCCACTAGTGAAAGCAGTGTGTAGAGAGGAGGCAAAGTGCTGATGGGGAGTTAACAGGAGCTGTTATGCATCTCACCCAAGTGAATGCCACAGCGCTTTACTCCGTGGCTTTCATGGGCACTTGGAGTAGCTGTAACATGCCGGGTTCCACAGGTCATAGCAAGGCTGCCTTCAGGGCACACTGTTCCCAAGTGCTTGGATACTGCTTGAAGTCATTTTTCTGCAGGCTCTCATGTAAAAGTGGTCATGTATCAGTATTGGGGTTTGATTCTAGGTGCTGTTGAGGAAGCGTAGAGTGGCACCACAGGCTTCCTGTTCACTGCTTTGGAAAAGCCTTTAAAGAAAAATTTAAATATCTTTTAGCAGAAGTTACAGGATTTCCTTGGTTTGGGGCATTTTTTAGTTCTGCACAGCTTTAGATTATGTGGTGGCAGATGAATATCATTGTGGAAATTAAGAATGAAAAAAATAACTAAATTTACAGATTTGGTAGATACTTTCTGTTAAAGAGTAAGAGATTTACATGGGAGCAAAATTTTCTGTGGAGATTAACAAGTAAATATCTTCTTTGTACTGTGTGACTACAACTTAATTATGTTTTTGGAGGATTGCTTTCCTACTCTGATCTTATAAGTGCATTTATAATTTTTTATTATTGAAAGTGCATTTATAATGTTTTATTATTGAAAGAGAATATATGCTTCTGACTATAGAGTTCTAAGTCTGTGAGTGTTTTAGCAGATGACCTGAGCCAACAACATTTGAATGGTCACTTAGCAAACATAGTATTTTCATGATGGATGATGCTTGAACAGGTAGTATGTGTCTGGGGTGGGATACAAAACATCTCATACTGTCTCACTGTTTTCTGTGATATAAGAGAATTCTAAAGTTGAAGACCCTTCATATGTATAAACTGCACAAGCACAGTTCTCTACTGATGCTATTTGTGAACAGTTTAAACCATGAAAAGGGGGCTTGAAGTGCTGCAGAGCTACAAATCTCTGCTCTGGTGGGCTTCAGCTGACTCCTCAGCTTTCCCAGCTGCCTGAAATGTCATCTACTGGAGTAACAGAGGGAAAAGAAAGATACTGTATTTCTTCTTCTAAAATACAGATCAGTAACTTCAGGTTTTGATTGTTTCAAATTGTCTTTTCCATCTTGGAAGATATTTCTATTGTTTTCTATCTCATGTCAAACCATGTTTTTCTTTCTGCTGAATTCTGCCATGTGTTGCTTTGTTTGCAAGTCACTTCCAAGCCAGTAATCATCAGCATTCCATCTGGCTGGGAAGCAGTGTAGTGATAATGTAAAAGGACATTTCCACTATTCTGTTTAAAAGAATCCTCCATCTGTACCAAATTTGCCATTTAAATGAGATCGTAAAAGGGTTTTGTTGTTTTTTTTGATTTTTCAAAGAGGAGAGGAGAATGATTGTTGGAAGATAATTTTTTCCTTGCACATCTACTCATTACATGATCTTTTCCAAGCTAAGAATGACTGTAGGAATTGCAGTTTGTGCAAACCAGCATGCAAAGTAACAAAAGGATTCTGAAAATTTTACACAAAGTCTGTAACAAATTGATTTTGCCATTAGTATTGAGCCTTTCCTTTATGACCTTTTGTTAATAGCCTGAGTATGAGAAATCATCCCTAGTGCTGTGAAACTGATCCACAAGGTTATAAAAAATAGCATGACTGTGATTTATCATGTGGGTGCTCAGTAATCAGAAGCTGAATTGAGCTTTTCATTTTTCTTTGTGCTTTCCTTCTGTAATTCTGCTTATTGCTTTTTTAACATTAAAGGATAGAGGATTGTATGACTTCTCTCATGGGAATGTCACCACCTAAACCAGAACAGTTTTGTGGAGGTTAATAGGTCTGGGTCAGTTATCCACTGGTCTCACAGGAACTCAAAAAGCCAAGAAGCAGTAGCTGGAAAAGCAAGGAAGTTCCAGCAGAATAAACGAGCAGGCAGTGGGTAGGGGAGGGTAGTCTTAGAGGAGGACCTGAAGGGAGGAGCAGGTTGTCACCCAAACCATCCATGACACCATCCATGGACCTGGGCTGCTCAGGGAACATGGGCACAGGCCCTGGTAAATCAGGCACATACAGAGACTGTGGGGAATCCTCTTCTCTAAAAATGTGGTTCCTCTTTTCCAAACAAGGAGCAATTCAGCATTAGGAGAGCTGTTGAATTGCCAGCTCTGTGTCACCAGCCCCTACATTACATCACACCACCATAGGCTTGGTCTTATGGAGGACCCTTATGAGCTCCCATAAAACTGTTCAATTTAATCCTACAAAAAGAGCTATTTGTCAAGTTCTAAGTTCCATCTGGTTCCCTTGAACTCCACTACAGAAATTACCACACTTCTTTTCTCCTTTGTTCTTAAGCACCTTTTCAAAGCAGAAGATGCTAGAGTGCCATAAGCAAAAATACGCAGAAGCAGAAAGCTGTTAATCGAGTGCATCGTCAGCGACATTTTTGAAGTCATCTCAGTATATCACTCAGTGGTACAACATCTATCTAGTGATGCATTGAGACATCAAATTTTGCATCTTCAGGAAGATTTTGCGTAGATAGTTAGCAATGCGATCTGTGTTGTAACAACAGTACAGAGCTACAACCTGGTGGCTGGACTCTCACTGATATAAACATGAGACTGAAAAAAGGAGGCTAAAGGAAGACTTCATCACAGTCTACAGCTACCTGAAAGGAGGTTGTCAGAGGTGGAGATTGATCTCTCACAAGTAACAAGCGATAGGACAAGGCAATGGCCTCAGGTTGTATCAGGGGAAGTTTAGGTTAGACATGAAGAAAAGCTTCTTCATAGAAAGGGTCATCAGGCCTTGGAACAGGCTGCCTGGGGTAGGGTTGAATCACCACTCCTGAATGTGTTTCAAAGTTGTGTAGATCTGGAGTGTAGGGACAGAGTTTAGTGGTGTCCTTGGGACAGTGGGGTTAATGGTTGGACCCAATGATCTTAAAAGTCTTTACTAACCTAAACAGTTCTATGACCGTATAGAGAAATGTTCTTGAAAACTTAAAATTATTCTTATATTTTACATATAAATCATTTCCTCTCATAAGTGAGACATCGGCCATATTTTCTCTGACAAAAACATTACCCCACGGGTTCTTTTGATTTTTTTCGACTCACTTCATCTTTGTTGTTCTTCTGTAGCAGTGAATATCCTTGTGGTGCTGATGTGTGTGACATGTATAACAGGAAAACTCAGTGCATGTTGTGCAGGTGCATGTGTTGGACTGAAGATATTTCAATATTCCCTTTCCTAGAAGGTGGACACTGTCTAAAGCAACTCCTAATATAAATGATTAGGGAAGCATGAAGAACATTCCTGCTGCAAGCAATGTCTTCCATTGGGAAAGGAAGAAAACTCTGAAATCCTGAACCTCTTTCAGGGCTTCCCTCTGAAGCAAAATAATTTTCCTCTTGGTAGTGCTTCTAATTTCTTTAGGTTAGGAACTTCAAGTACATAGAAAGCAGCCTTTTAGTTAAGGAAACCGGCCTCTAGAAGCAGTACAGTCAATCTCTCATAATTAGTCATCAGAAAAAATAAAATTACGATGGGGTGGGAGGCAGGCATACATGGTATTCAAAACACACAGAGTGTAAAATGATGTTATTGTTGCCTTTAGAAATAGTTCAAAGTAGTCTGCATTAGAAAGAGCTGATAAGCAGAATTACAAAAGCTTGTTCCATGAGTGATTCCAAGCAGCGGTGTTTTTCTGATCAGCTGATGCTGCAGCTATTTTGGGTATTCCACAGATCATGATTACATACACAGGGAATGATTGGAGGCAGCAACTATGGTAAGTGAGCCAGGAATTCTGGGAGACACGCTCCGTTACTAACTTCATAGTCTTACAATCCCTTGTCCTGTGCCATTTAAGCAGCCAAGGGAAGCCTAACAAGTGACTGTGCTTAGTTTTACTTCCTTAAAAAAAAAAAAAAGAAACAAAACGACTTCCCGAGGCTGCTAATTTTAGCTATGGTGCAGTTTCCAAAGTGTTAACTAATTGAGTCATCAGGTTTCATATCTGGCCACAGAAAATGGCAGTGGAAGAGGGAGAATGCTTTCCAGAACAAGTAAGCATTTGTGGATTCTGAAATAAGAGTGAAAGCTGCATATCAAGTTTCTGCTGTTAGTGCTGTAAGTCTTTGATTGTATGGGGCCGAGCTGGCTGTAGGTATGTTTTGCCTTCTTTGAGGTATTTTGTGTTTTAGTGGCTGGATTATGGTACAGGCTGGGGTGGCAGTCGAATGGAATATGAAATTGTTTGTTGTCTCTCTCTCCTTCCTAGTGGTGACATTCTGTTCAGGATAGAAAACTGCTTAAAACTGCAAAAACATTTGATAAGGTTTTATGTTGTGACTAGGGCCTCAAGTAACTTATATATATAACAGTGATGTTCACTGAGATGTTTTATCATGTTTTTGAAAAAAGAAACTGAACTAAGATCTATAACTTTAAAGTGTATTTCTCAAACAGCACACCTGACAACCCACAGTGACCTCTAAGGATGCACCAGTATCACTTTTATGCTTGTGGGTAGTCCCAGTGATCTCCAAGATGATCCCAGTGTGATTTAAAAGTTCCTCAAGTGAGTAAGCTGCTGTGAAATTACATCCCTGTGCTCTCAACCAGGCTTCAAGGTTCTTCAGTAGCTTGAGTTACTCAGTTAAAACCCACAAAGTTAGAACAGTCATTCTACAGGCTGTTTTACTACAACATTAATTTCCCAAAGTGTGGTAACACAGTGTTGATATTCACAAGTGAAGAGCTTTTCAGAATCAACTAATGGCCTTAATTGTAATGATTTTTATTATTTGAAGACACTACTGATGGTAGTTTATTTACCAGCTTTCATGTCAGCAATAGCTTTGTGCTCTGAAAAAATCCTGCACTGAGTGCTCTTGAACGGGTGTGCTGCTGTTTATGTGCTGTCAACAAAGGTTTGTTGTTCCCTGTTAAAACAACCTGCCTGGTTTTTTTCTGGTGATGCTCTTGTTCATAAATTCAGTTCCTTTGTAATTTCCTTTGAAAACATTCATCAGGAGAATTTTCTTTGTGAAGTCATTTCTGTAGGAGAAGGTTTTGATAGGTTCAGATGTTTTATGGTACTTGATTAAACTTTTTTAAAAAATCCTGATTATTACTTTCTCTTTTTCTCTCCCCTGTTTTTTACCTTAATAATACTAGACTTTATGGTGATAAACATCTTGGTAGATGCTTTTATATGATCCCCAGTAGTAGAGAACTTAGAATCATAGAATTGTTCAAGTTGGAAAAGATTCTCAAGACCATTGAGTCCAATGACTAACCCAACCGTACCAAGCCCACCATTAAATTTTGGTTCAGTTCTACTAGTTGCAGTGTGCAACAGACTGGAGACTGCCCTCACGCCACAGCACTGGCAATGGGTTGGTCTGTCGTACCCACTACCCCTCTGTACTATTAATAGCAAAGTCTTTTAGCTCAGTTATAAAAGAGTCACTTAGTTAGAGAAATATCTATTTTCTATAATTAAAGAAATCAAAAATGCTTGGTCTAGGCAAAGAAATTTTCCTGTTGGAGACTGAACATGTGGAGTAAGGAACAAGCCGTTTGTAAACTAATTTACATTTGTGGCATGTACACCACTGATTACATTTCATAGAGACAGTGCCAACAAATGCTGCCACAGAACTTTCCATGCCATCATAAAAATTCACAGCAACGAATGTCTGTTTAATTATAGAGGAGAAAAAGAAGAGAAAGGGAAATGTGGAGGCTGGTGGCTCTTGTGTGTCCAGCCTTGCTGCTCTGTACAGGTCCCACAGTGCTGCTGCTCATGTTATGTCCAGGAGACAGAAAGCAAGTTTTCTTCCTCCATGTTTCTCACTAAAAAAATCACAGCATATGTGACATGTACTCTGGTTGTTCTGCTTTGCCTTTGTGATTTCTAGGGTTGTGGTGGATTACAGGATAGATTTGGAGTTGCTGGATCATACCCATGAGAGTAGAATCAAACAGCAAATAAGATAATAGGGCAGGTTATGGTCAGCAGGGAAGTTCATCTCCTGTATCTGAACACAGGCCACAATATTCCCTAGTGATGTTCTCCAACAGATCTCATACATATCCAGACCAAGATTAAAATTGTCTATTAGCAGGTAGCTCAGGTCTTCACGAGTTGTTCTCATGAGTTTGGGAAGCACGAAGCACTAACTGGCTTTTTCTTCTCCTAAACAACTCAAACTGCTTCATCCAGTCTTTGGCTCTAGGGAGATGTTTGAAAGAAATCCTTTGGTTTATTGGTTCCACTGATTCTTTCTCGTTGTACCAGGGCACAAATAGTTCAGGGCAACTCTACAAAGAGGTGTCAAGGCAGATTGTTCTGTGAACATTATAAGCACTTCTAAGGTAAGTTACCATAACAAAACTCCTTGTCTCTAACCAGCCCTTCAGAACTGACTGTTACCAGGTTTATGGCTCTGCTGCAAATCTTGGCCTGGGAGTCCTTTAGTACCTCAAAGCTCTTTGGATGTTCTCCACTGACCCTTCAAATCTCTGACTGGAGAGGCTGCAGAAGTGTGAGGTTTAATTAGAATTTGCCATACTTGCAGTGTAAATCAGTGTGTTTCTGTATGTATTTTTGATGTGTTGTCATCAAACAATCTTTCAATTGAATGATGTTCCAACTTCCAAGGAAGAGTTATGTGGAGTTTGAATAAAAGATGCATTCAAAAGCAGACATGAAGCACAAAATCAGAAAGAGATCAGAAAACTTCTGAATTCACCGTCCTAAAAGCTCTTAAAAGGTTGTCCAGATAGAGAAGAGGTAATATAGTTTATGTGTAATTCCCATAGCTTGTGCACTACAGTATTTTTAGGGAATACTGATGTTTGTTACAGTTCCACTGACTCTGGAGCAGTTTACTCTACTTTATTACCAGTAACTTGCACTTCACATCTGATGAAGCAAATGCACACAATATTGTCATAGTGAATATGAAATATAATTTTGAGTGAATAAAAACTCTCTCCCTAAAATGAGCAATATTATCTGATTAAGGTTTATGCTTTCTCCACTCCCATCTGAAATTATAGACAAATACACTTTTTTAAAAAGTTCCAAAGAGGATTGCTGAATTTATTTTTCCTCTCCTTTTTGGATCCTGATTCTAAAACAAGATGCACACTGAGAGGAGGAGGTGGACCAAATTATATAATTCTTGCAATCATCTGAAGAATGTTAGTTTAACATGAAAATGGCTTTAAATTTGAGCCTGAGATATGCTGAATTTATCTCCATGCTAAATTCATAGTGAGATTTTGAGAGGAAAAACAGCAGAGAAGAGATCAATGGCATCTCATCTAGCTTTGACATATAAGAAAACCATCTTCAGGTGAATATAAACATAAGAAGAAACCCTCGGAGCACTTCCAGCTCTTCTCTAGCTCTTTGTGACTGTGGTTGCAGTTATAAAAGTCAGTGATTTATTTTTCGCTTATTAGCGTATGGTAGGAAAACTTTAGAGAGCAAGAGATGAGTCATTACAGACTCAGGAGTTTATTCCCAAAGTTGAAATAAACTTCTAGAAGTTGAAGCTGTCAGCCTGGAGAAGGAATCTTGAATTTTAGATGCTCAAATCTTTTGCCTTCAACCATAACAGTACCTTTTCATGGATTATACATGGGAGTTACTTACAAAGGGTCTGGTTCTTTGCTTCATTGCTTACTTCTAATAGAGTACAGCGATTCGTTGGTGGGTGTTTTCAAATAGGGTAGCCCAATGGCTGAGAAGTCATTATTAAGAGAATCATATTTTCCTATTAAAAAAAGAGTAATTACTGTGTTTTCTTGGGTGTGTCTCATTACTTTTGTAGTCCTGGATACCAGGTTCTTGCTTTTGATGTTACTACTTTAACCATTGTTCCCATGGGATGTGTTTGATCTCAGTATGCGTGTTTTCTGTTGGCTTGTCAGATGTTAATTTTGGCAGGAATTGAGGTTAAATCATTCTGTATTTGTTAAATGTCTGCAATGACAAGAATACAGATGTGGCAGCTTTAGGGGCATTGTCAACTTGAGTGTTATGTTCAATGCGTTAAACTTATTACCGGTGGATGTTAGACAAGAGTTTCCCATCTCTTCAGTCTTTTGTGCCTTGCAAGTCACATCCCCTTTTTTGTTAGAAAATCAGAATAAAAGCTACTTTTCATTTCTATCATGTGCTTGAACCTTCTTATGAAGGCAACATCTAGGCATCTAAAGTCAGCCAGGACTCGATTAGTTGCGTTATGAGTCACAGGACTAAAGCAGGACTACAGGCTGAAGAACCTACTCAGTAAGAGGACTGCATTGTAGCTTCACGGGACGTGCTTGCCATTGCAAGCAAACAAGTCACTCTAGACCTCTTGATGGTGTTAAAGGTGGTGATAAACACCTCTTGTACTGGAAACTGTGAAATGTTCTTGTTTGTACTAGCTTGAATATCTCAGGATCTGGGTTCTTTCCAACTGTCTTTCACTCCAATGCAGGTGGTTTGTTTTCAATGGTAACAGAGAACACAGACTCAGCATTTTGCCAAGGCAAACTCTACCAGGTGTATTCCAAACCTGCATATTGGAGACTTACCTTGTCTTCTGGTCTAGCAAGGAAAGAGGCTTATTTGTTTGCTTGGATGTCTTCCTGATTTGGTCAAGAATTTCTAGAAAGAAGTAGCTGGACCTAAAATGTACTTTCCACTCTTCTTTGAACTGCTTAGGTATATGATTTTCAGGAAATACTTTCTCTACAAGCATGTTCAAATTGTAGACCTGGTTGGATGGGGCTTTGAGCAACTTGGTTTAGTGGGAAGTGTCCTTGCCCCAGGTAGTGGGTCGAAACTAGATGATTTATGAGGTTTCTTCCAACCCAAACCACTCTGATTCTGTAAGGTTGGCTTTAGTACAGTGACAGAGCCTCAGCTGTTGCAAATACAGTTTTTAATAGATTCACAAGCAAGCTTTGCAGAAATACGAGCTTGTTTGTTCTCCACTGGTGTGGCCAGGAAAAGGGGTTTTACACAGCCTGAATACAGTGCAGTTTTAAACTTGTGGAAAACATACTGTCCTTACAGAGTTGGAATAGGGTCTGTTATGTCATGTTCCAAATAATATAATATTTTGGCTGCTTTATCATGCATTGTACAATAATATGATCAAAGTTGATTATGAAGTTGCATGATAGGGCAAACAATTAGAGGGATTTGCTTGATTTTCAACCAATAATTCAATCATTTCTTATTCTGCAATCATATGCAAAATATCTGGCCTTGCCCTAGCAAAAACATATTCCCTTTGAATTGTCAGGCAGCAAGAATGGAGATTTTCCTGTTGCCCTGTGGTTGTATTCACAGCTGTGATCCCAAAAGCATCTCTCTGATAGCTAATTAACAGCAGAACTGCAGATAGCAGTTGCCCCCAGGTTGTCACATTCTTATCAGAAGAAAACGTGTAGGGCAGTGTACGGTATGTAAAGTAGTACAGGCATAGCTGCACTAAGGGAACTAAAGTGTACAGATGTAGCTATTTACACAAAGATCATATTCTCATCCATTGCAGCATCCATCCTCCGTTCTAATAAAGAAGATACAAGTGACATTTTTTAATAGAGATTTTTTTATGAGGTAGTAAGGAGATAGAAAAGATACAGCCGTTTGTAGGATGGAGGGAGGGAGGGCGGGTGGATCTCCTTCATCCATATGGCTGGTTTATTTCACATAATTCTCACTGGCCAGTAGAGTTTATTTGAAATAAAATGTCATCTCTTACCAAGTGAATGCAACATATTTGCTCGGAGGAAAATTCTAATTAACATAGGAACAAAATCTAAGAAATGTCAAGGACCTCTAGTTTCCAGTGTGGTTCATAGTGCTCACCAGAGTTGAATCATGCTGCAATAAAGAGAAGTGAATACCATCAATTGTGATAAGCCCACTCTTATCATAATAAGCAAGAACATTATCATCTGTTTTCTCAGATGGTCTCATGCTGCTGCAAAACTCCTGTTGTTGAACACATTTTGAAATGGAAGTAACATAAGTTCATCCCTTAAAACGAGGTCATTGCCTCCCCCCACAACAAATGTTAGGCATGGTTAGCATCTTTTTGTTGGGACTCAAGCCAGAATGCATCCTGCTCTGGCACAATGGGAACCTGCTGGGGGTTTCCCTTCACAACAGCGACTGTTAAAGATGGAGTGAAAAACAAAACCCGGCTCCAATGTGGGAAAAAAAAAGAAAGAGCACAAAGGCAAAACACAAAGAAAAGAGAGATGAGTGTCATAAAAAGACCATCAGTATTGGAGGGGGCTTGTGCACATTGAAAATAATGGCTTTGCACTTTAGAAATTCCAATAAATAATATGTTTTCTCCATTGTCTGAAAGGACCTCCTATAGTCTCACAGAAAAGCTAAATCCTGAGATAAAATGGAAGATAAATATATTAGCCAAGGGATTTAGAAATCAGTCTTTCCTCTAATAGGAATGGTTTTAATTCACATAGCTTTTTCTCAAAATGAGGAAAAGTTTTTGAGTCTTAGCTCTGCACATTGTAGGCTCTGCCACCCACCATGTGGCAGGACTAGAGGACCTGAGGGTGAAGAAGCTTTGGGCAATGGGAAGTTGCTACCAACTTACTCAGCTCCACCTTTTCCAGCAACATCTTGGGCTTGAAGGTTTCTGAAGGGAGCTCCAGAATAGGAAACTTTATTTTCCTGTCTACAAACTCATCAGCCTGCTGCTCATTAGAAAACCAAATTTTTATAGCATACTACATTAAAGGAAAAGACACAAATTTAACAGAAATACACATCAAAACTTCCTTAATTAGCTAATCATCCACATTTATGCACTACTTCAAATTGTCCCTTTTCCTTCCGAAAGTACAAGACTAGAGGGGAGAAGTCCTACCATGTATGATGACAAAGGTTGATACCATGAAAATATATTATCCAAGAATTAAAACATGTGCAAGAATCTTCATTTTCAATTTGAGCTGCATCTAGAGGTTGCAAAGGAAGCTCCCCTAGGAAGCACAAGAGAGAGCAGAGAAGGGCTTTGGGATGTAGCCTGACAAGAAGGAGGGCTGCAATGTTTGTCGCAGACAGAGAGAACATCTAAGATTCAGGGAGCTTTGATGTGTGTCCTATGCCTGTTATTCTCTTGGTATTTGTTAAGACAGTGGAGAATCAAAAGCCAATTTTCATCTTTATTTTGTGTTCGCATTGATTAAAAAAATCAAAAAAAGCAAGAAATAAAGGGCTCTGAATAGATTGCTAGTGTACAGAATGCCTCTGACAGGAATACTGAGGTTTAAGGAATGAGCGCTGGAGAAAATCTGTATTCAGTCTGTTAAGGGAATGTCCTGTCTGAGTGGGGCTCAGTGTAGGCCAACCAGAGTGGAAGGTGGGTATTAAGATTGTTTATGCACAGTGTGAGTGTCCCAAGTGATGGTTAGAAACCTGAACAACTTTTTCCCCTACTGTGCTTCTTTAGATGCATTTATTAAAGCAGATCCTTGATCAGTCTTTAACATGAGGTTCCAGGCATGATGGCAGTCCAGGTAAATAGTTATTAATGATGTTCTTTTTACACTTTTTTGATCTTTCAGATCCTTTAGTGATTTGAGCTGCTTCTCTCTGTGCAGTACAGAGGCAATGTCAGGCTCTGTCAGGGACTCCCAAGAGGTGGTTTTAAACAAATCAGTGCCAGTTGGATATTACATTTTCCCACTTATTGTGGTGTTTAAAAGAATAAAAATTGCATTTTAAGCTTAAAATAGAAGTATTGAGCAAATCTTAGATTTATAAATGTGACAGGTTTGGTTTGACATTTTTTATCAATTTTTACTGCCCCCTATGCTTAGCTTTTGGGCAAGTTGGATAGTGTTTGTTGCTTTCTCTGCATTTTGGAAGAGGAATGTCTTAAAACCAGGAGTATTTAAGGTATTTCTCTAGCTTATAAGACTATATCTGAGCAGGTCTGAAATCATGCCTTTGTTATAGGGGAAAGTGGGATGTGGTAATGTTGCTTTTAGACAGGACTGAATTTCTTTTGGTTTCCAAAGAAGTTGTCTTGGTTTATAGCAGAGATTGTAAGGGGTGGAGAGAAGACTCCCAGAAGCCCCAATGAACTTTTTGCACAATTGTATGACCTCAGTCTCTCATCCCACTGGGAAAATCTCAACACAACTGTATTGCAGCCCAGAAAAAGGGTGAGTTAGTGAGCCGAAGGTGAGCTAACCCAGTCTGAGGACTTGGAAGCTTTAGCTAAGATCAGAAAATAAGGGGCTTTCCCCTTTTCACAGTCAGTAGGGATGTGTTACACCCTGACTGCTAAGGCAGCTCGTACAGCTTCACATGCTGTCAGCTCACATCACGTTCATGTAACTGGAAACCGGTAAGGTGGAAACTGGAAGTGCCAACTGTGGTCAGCTGCAGTGTGGAAGAAAGTTATCCTATGTGAGCTGTTTAATGGAGCTTCTGTGGGTGCTTCCCACTTGTCACTGGTGTTTATGATGGGGGGCTGTTATGCTCTGGCTGATGAATGAGTATGGCTCCGTGGCCACGCACTCCATCATCTCCATTGCCTCCATGACAACCTGGCTGCTGGTGACATTTCTAGACATATTGAACGAACTGACTTTGGGGTGGTGACTGGCACAAGAAAGCACACAGTATTTGCCTGAGGGTTTGCAGGAAGACATTTGTGTATCACTTAGCAACACCTGAGCTGGCTTGACTGGAAACTGGATACATCCCCAGGCTAGAAGTGTGACCTAACCTTTGTCCTCCTGTTAGAGAGCAAGCGTTGCCAATAGAACTCCTTAGAAGCCATAGGTATTGATGTTCCCCTCCACTGAAACAGATTTACTGGTGTGATATCAGTTAATTATCCCTCCTGCCTTCCCCACCTCATCTTTGTTTTGTTTTAGCAGACAGTAGTTTGTAGCAGCACCTTGGCTTAAGTGAATTCTCAGTAAATCATGTTATTTGGGGGTGTCTTGTTGGACTCAAATTGCACAGTAATAACTGTGGGATGTGCTTGGAAAAGGATGATTAAAATCAGGAAAGGTTGTAAGCTGGTGGCTTGCCATTGCAAAGTGGAATACCACATGTGCTAAACTGAGGAGAAAATGAGGAGTCCATAAGGAAGAACTCATCATGCTTAAAGTACTAGTAAAATAGTCTCATGTCTTTGTTCTGGTGCAATGAAAGCAGCAGCTTCATACCTACTTACCTTTTGTTGTCACTATGCCCAAGATTGCTTCATCCTGCACAGGAGAGTGACTTCATATGAGCTTGAAGCAAAGCTTGAACAAAGCATTCAGTTTGCAGTGGCTGCATAGACAGGAAAGAAGAAAAGTCTATAGCAAACCCCAAAAATAGGGAATGCAAAAAAACAAAACTTATTTGATCACTGGCTGAAGTAGCTGAGCTTCGGCGCCACTGGGTTTTGTATTTCTCTCTTTATCTCCAAGGGTAATTGTTGTGCTCTTTTAGAACCTGGAAGGATCATAAAGGATTTAAAGTTGTAGTGATGTAAGCCTGTGATGAAGTGATACTGAGGAGGGAAAAGAAAAGACAATTCCTGTTAGACAAGTAGAAAAGAGGGCACCAAAAAAATGTGTTGACTGCCTGAGATGCCAAGGAAAGCCATGACACAAATAAAAGATGATACGATTTGTCCTCTTGAAAGCTAACCCAGTTCATTCCATTTGCTCCAAGGCAGGATCAGCATTATCTAAACCAGTCTTGGTGGATATTTGCATAACTTGCTGTTAAAAACCCTCTGGGGATGGAAATTACTTTCAGTGATTCTTTCATGGCTTCACCATTGTTACATTCAAGCTGAAGTCATAATAAAGCAAATTTGCCTAGTGATCTTTAAAGGAAGATGTGAACAAAAGTTAAAAGTAGTTTAGGTAATGGCACTGGTGGTACCTGGGGATTTTGGGCTGTTTCACTCAATGTGTAAATAAAATGTGCCATAAAATGACACAGGATGAAAAAAAACAAAACAAAATGTAATCAGGCTTTAGATTTTAAAATGCCTTTATTTGTAGAACAATTTTTCACATAGTCCAGTCCTTCATCATGGAAGAATTTGGAAATTTTTTCTCTTTTTTTGGATTTTTTCCTAAAGCTGCCATGTGGAGTGTCACATTACTCGTCCAGTCTTGCCATTAAATGTGGTGGTGTGGCACATTTGGAAAAAGCTAAGTGGTTTCCATGGAGTCCTCTCCTGAGCTGCACCATGCTGGGGACCAGATATGTCCCTGGCTACCAGCCTTGCATGTTAGACAATACTGCACAATTCCATTTAGGTATGAAGTCACATCCCATGGTGCCTAGTCAGGCAAACAGCCTGTTCACACCAGAGGGAATTGCATGAGCAAAGAGGGCAAGATTTGACCCATGTTTAATAAGACAGTTTGGGATCACATCTAGTCTAAGTGTAATATGTTACATCATTAGTAGTGAACCAAGGGGTGATATTTTTATACTGTGCTGTGTTTTCTAATAGGACTTTCCTTTTATTTTTTCTTGCAGTCTGACACAAATGCAAGTTACTTGAGAGCTGCTCGAGCTGGCAATTTGGAAAAGGCTCTCGACTACCTAAAAAGTGGAGTGGACATCAACATTTCAAATCAGGTTGCAGAACACTTTGATCAAATTTGATGAACAAATACATACTTTTCTTACTATGTCTTGAACCTCTCTTTGTGTCAGTGATAACTTACATGTGTTTTGCTGGCCCATGTTTATATACGTTATCCCATTAAAACTAGTTTTTCCTTCTCTTGCCAAGACACCATTTCATTCTTGTTTGGAGAGTGTTGTACAGTTTTAACATTCTCTTTTATTCTGTCTGTATTATGTCAGATCATGGGACAGCATGCAGAATGAGACCCCAGAGCTTAATTCATAACTCTTTCCTGTAATCTATATAACTTAATTCATGCTCAGATAGCTTAATTTGTGCTTTTCCTTTATAATCTAGTCCTCATAAAGTTTACACAAAGAGTAGTTATGTGATGCAGTCCTCTCACTGATTCTCCTGACATGTTTGCTACACTAGAAGAACTTTGCTAATCCTTCCCTTTGTTTTTCTATCCCTTCTTTTTTTATTTTTAATCAGAATGGGTTGAACGCTCTCCATCTTGCTTCCAAAGAAGGGCATGTAGAAGTTGTCTCTGAACTGATACAGCGAGGTGCCAGTGTGGATGCAGCGACAAAGGTCAGTCAGGCCTATCTACTTGTACTGATGGCATGGACACAAGGTGTTGGCCAACTGATTGCAGTGCTGCAGCAGTAATTGCCCATTTTCCACTGGTGGAGTGGTCTCAATAATTATTTCATATAAACTTCTCAGATTATAATACATAATCTGAAATGGGGGGGGGGGGGGGAATATACTTAAGAAATTGTAGATTCCTGTCTTTATTTCAGTCCATGTCTTCTAGATTACCTTACATAATAGAAGCATTCAGTATTTGATTGCAGGAAACACTATATTTTGAAATGGACTATGTTCTTGTTGGTATTTCCATGGGCTCAAGTGCAGGCTTTGTCCTCTTTTCACATATCCCTGTTTCTCGTTTCAGAAAGGAAACACAGCATTGCACATAGCATCCCTTGCTGGACAAGCAGAAGTTGTAAAAGTATTGGTTACAAATCGGGCCAATGTCAATGCACAGTCTCAGGTAAAGTAATATTTCTCCTTCTGATGCTATCAAAACCTTTGATTACTTTAAAATTATAATCTCCCCTTATCAATGATAATTTTAGTAATTATACTGATTAGATTTCAGTAAATGAATGCTGACTTTTAAAAGTAGGTTTTGGTTGAGTCAGTGAGATGAATGTAATCTTGATAACATAAAAAACACCAAAATACTCGGGGAGGGGGGGGGAGGGAACATGTTCACACATGTAGGTAGCAAACAATAGGTTCAAGGACAAAGTTTGAACCTACAGCTGCCATTTTATTAATGAATTAAAACCACTCCATTTTAGCAAGTGTAGTGATGGGTCCTTTCTCATCTTGTAGCTCAACTCAGAATTAAAACTTTAAATGCTTCCAGCAGAGAAGACGTAGAAATATTATCAGTGTTTTAAGCTGTCTGAGAGCCACACAGACCTACACCTCTGGAGATTAAGAAAGTGGAGACACATCTAAGAGTGTTTGCAGGATGCTAGAAATGGTTGTACAACAAGCAGCAGAGCAAATCATGTACCCTTCAGCCTTAGATCTGCCCTCTGGTGTCCTATGAGCTGCTAATGGCTACAGACTCAGAAAAGATACCGATAGAGCAGGGAAAGCACTTGATCAAACTGAAGGGATTCTGTTCCATGTAATTCACTGTCTCAGGCTTAATCAAGTTCACCACCTTTCCTTGTACAAGGAGGTATCACAAGCACATGCAGAGTTTTTATTTCGGCAAAATCCTTTGAATATTTAGGTCAGTTATAGGAAGCTTGAAATAAAGGAAAACAGAGCTGGTGGTAAGAGCTGGTGTTAGAAAACATTTGATAACAAGAAATGAAAAAAAATTACATTTTTAAGAGATACTTTTATTTGTGCCTCAAAGTGTATGAACACAGTGTGTGATAGAATCCATTTCAAGCACTTTAGTTATTTCTGATCAGTATTTCAATTTTCCTTTACCTGGGCAAAGAAAATCTGTGTCTTAGTTCTCCTTTCTCACATTTCTATACTAGCCAAATACAGCAATATTTAGTTCTTTTTGTATTTTGAATTTAAAGAGAAAAACAACAATAAAAATTAGTTTTAAGTCAAAAGTTTTGTGACTGTTAAGCAGTAAACCAAAGCAGAAATATTTCCAGTGGGTTTCCTGTTAAAAGAAATTAAGATGGCTTTGAAAGGATCATTTCTGCTTGTGTTGGAAAACCTGTGTATTCAAGCCTGAAACTAAAAATAATCAGAGATTGTAAACATCTTATATAACTACATTGTCCATACACCCTAAGGTTTAGCCACATGTTACCCTTATTTTGGTAATACAAGAGAATGAAAGATTTTTATCTGCTTTCTCCTTTTATGGATACATTTTTCTTTGCTTGAGAGACACATAAACTGGCCATTACACACCAGTACCTGCCAGTGAGATACTCCAGTTAAGATTAGTCTTTTGGGGAGGTGCCTGGACTTCTCTCTTACCAAACTACCCTCAGGCCGGCTTTGTCCCTGGTATTCAGCATCACTTGAGCCTTCCAAAAGCTTAGGACAAAGTTCTGCAGCATTCGGCTTAAAAGACTCCCCAAAGATCAATTTGTTTTGTTTTCCTTTTTGATATTGACCCTGTTTGCTGTGAATTTGGCTTTATCTCCTATTCCCTTCAAGGTAACAGCTGCACCCTGCTGACAGCACCAGTGTTAGCGATGGGAATCCTTCAACCAAATCTTCCTGCTCTCAAAAAATTAGTTAATTTTTACTGAGTCTGAATTTTGTAATATTCTAAGGGCTATTTATTACTAGTGAAGACAAAATCCTTTCCTTAGGCTTGGAGCTCTCTGCAATTTCAGCCCATTTTTCAAGAGAGATGAAAAATCAAACCATGGCAGGGGAAGATGGTGAAAATACAATAATTTAACATCAGAGAAGAGATTCTGCTCTGAATCCAAATGCTAATAATACTGAGAATTTTTGCACATTCATTATTTTCTGATAGTAATAATTAGGAAGTATTTCCTGCTTCCTTTCAAAATCGCAAATGTTTGAAATTAGAAAAAATGGATCTTTGCTTCCAGCTGAGTTAGTAAATAGATGTTGAGTATGGCGTGAAATTACAGGGAAAACTGCCAGATTCTGCTGTTCACTGTAATAACCACCTGTAATATGACATATTAGGTACCTTAGCAAGCGCTTTTTGCCTTCTTCGTTGAGCAGAATTTTGACTATACGGTAACTAAAGTGTTAGTCTGTGGTTCTGGAGATAACACACTGCTAACATGTGCATTTGGCTCCAGTAGGACTTCAGTGCCTGCTTTATGCTTGAAGCAATGTTTTCCTGAATAGAACCCAAATTATCAAAACACTGGAAGGGCAACAGACTTCACAGCTTGTGGAAGCCTTGTAAACATGTAGCCTCACAGCTGCTTGGGCTCCTGTTGATGGTAAAGATGAAACATCTAGGTTCCACCATTATTTCCTCTTCAGCCATCCTTTCTTCTGACCTCCCATTTGTCTCTGCTGTCAGTGGAGCCTTGATCCTCAGCTGCAGATCACCTACATGCTGTGTTGGACATGTGCCTCACTGCTGAGACAGTTAGGTGTCTCTCAGCACTTTTCACTGCAGTTCTATAACTCATACAAAATTCACTGCTACATTTCTCAGACTACAGTTTCCCTACATTTCTCCAGACTCCAGAACACTGAATTATTTTCTTGCTTTGATAAATATATGTGTCTCATCTCTGCTTTATTTTGCATTTCCTTCTTTTCTGCCCCACACTCTAGAGTGACCACCTTAAGAGGTATGTAGTGGAGCAAGACGTCTGGAGGGATCTTAGGAAGGAGCAGTTGAAGTGGGATAATGCTGCTCCCATTGAAGCTGACTCTGTGTAAGGTTTCCTTAAGAGAAGTCTAATGTTCACAGAAATCCCAGTGTCACGAAAGCTGGAAGATAGTGAGAAGAAAGCTGGGATTCTAACAGAGCCCACTGAAATCTCAGTGATCTCCTGGCCAAGAATGGGGTAACATAAGGAAAAGAGATCACACGTATCAGGCACTGGAGTATGAAGGGTAGAAACGTATCATAATAGATCAGAGGAAAAAGGGATTGTGTTTCTTATTGCTAGTACTGCTTTGGTTGCCTTAGCAATACCAAACTGCTCAGTCTGTTGTATACGGTTATCTTCAGTTCTTACTGTAAAATGTATTTACCCACTAGTTGATGATTCTGTTGGACAGGGGACCTGTAGTGGATATGAAAGCCATGGAATTTCGGGTACAATTTAGCAAATACTATAATTATTTTAGAAGTGTCTTGATCCCAGAACAGGTCTCATTACTTCATTTTGCTTTTCTGGTTTTGTGAGTGATGTCAAAGCTTAGACATACTTAGAATAATTGGGGAAAATACATTGTCTTAATGTTAATTCCAAAAAATCCAGTTCTTGAAAGGCTATGAAGTGTACGCAGTTAAGGCAAAGACAAAAGCACAAGGCAAAGAATGAGTTAAGCTCCATAGCCATTTAATACTCGTATTGCATTGATTGAAATCGCTTGCTTCAGTATAACTTGAGGAATGCTTTAATGTGGTTGGAAACACTGATAAAACTCTCTCTCAAGCTACTGAGAACCAATGTTCATCTGATCTCCTGGTGTATGGAGGACTATGAAGTAGCTTGGTGACCCCAGGCAGGCTGTGGTACGTATGAAATGTTTGGGGAGTGTTTACATCCTTTTTCTCCTTTTTCAGAATGGTTTCACTCCACTGTATATGGCAGCCCAAGAGAACCACCTGGAAGTTGTTAAGTTTCTTCTTGACAACGGTGCCAGTCAAAGCCTTGCCACAGAGGTAAAAGTTTGAATTTCATGCTTTGCAAAGGAAAAAATATGCTTCAACCCTGATTCTTGCCAGCTTCTATCCAGCCAGTCTTCTAAATACAAAATTAAAATCAAATGAAAGGTTCTCTGTGCAAAATGCGCTAATGAGCACTGGGTTATTGGCTTTTCAGCTATTTAATCCATCCCTTGGCTTTTCTGAAATAAAAAAATGACTTTAACTAGGAGCAGTTCTAAAAATAGATGTGTTCTTAGTCAGAGCTGGTAATCTTACAGGTTGTGTGCTCAAACAGGGAAGCTGTGTGCATAATATAATCCTTCTCTGTGCTTTCATTCAAAGCAGCAAGTAATGTGGACAGCAACCTTAAAGATTGACCAAGCATTTACCTGCAGTTTGGAGACAGGTCTGGGATAGCAGGGAAGAGCCAGAGTTGCTTAACACTTGAAGCATTTTTTGAACTGCATTTATTGTCTTGTTGATGCCCTCTCTGTATCATCCAGTTATCCCATCTGGTCCTGTGGTGATTACATCAAGATGACAGAAAGATGCAAGGTCTACCCTTGAAGGTGTTCTGCAGCCTCTCAAGAACACCTTTTATTTCTTGCTTTAAAAAATAATTCTAACTCAAATAAAGCAACCTGAAAGGGAGAAAAAATAGCAAATATATGAATAGTTGTAAGTGTACCGCATTGAGATAGGTTTTTAATTTGATGAATTTCAGTTGTCTAATATTTCAGTATGTGCTCACTTTAATATTTATTAAATTGTGCTGCTCTATCTAAATTGATTCCATGAAGGAAATGTTTGTTTGAAAAAGTCCTACTTTTGGCAAAACATGAAATGCAGAACGACTGTTTTGTGTTACTCTACCTCACAGTATCACTGTATAATTGTGTGAGTAGGTAATCTTTCATTGAGTTACTGACAGATAGAAACAGCATTTCAGAATCATTCAGTATTATGTTATAATGAGAAGTGTGTAACAGAAAGTACTTTCTGGAAATGCTCAACAATATTGAATCCAAGAAATACATAAATGAAATACTGTAAATTTGGAAGCTTAATTGACAATTGTAGATTTTAGATCATTTAATCTCTAGTTCTTGGTACAAACCGTGAAACAAAGTCATAGGACCCCCAGAGATATACCATGTACTCAGACCTTGAAAATATTCTTAACAGGGTATGAGTTGTCTGAAAATATTATTTTTTTTTAATTGTGCAGGAGTCCTTACTTCTCTTTCTTTGGTCTTGTTTTTCCTTTGAGCATTACATGTCAGCTTAGGTTGAACTTTTCTCCAACTCAGCTCGATGACAAGGTGCAATCTAAATTTATCCATGGAGAATTCCTTTGAAGATACCAGACTACAAAACACCGCCGCCTTTATTGCCTTACTTGTTTGTGATAGTTGCTTATAGGTGCCTCTTTGTATTTTCTTGGTCTAACTTTTCCTAGAAATCTGATTTATCTTTACCTTTGTAAGTACAAAATATTCATTATATTGAACTCTTTAACAGAGGTCTTTTAATTATGTAAAAAGAACCAAGTATTTTCTTTAAATATTTTAGGTTTTTGAGGTTTGGTTTTGATATCTAATTTTCTGCAAAGGGCTTTGCCTTACGTTTTCAAGTGTGGTTGCCAATTATAGCACTGACATGGCGGGACTTACTAGCAATTGTTTCTTGTAAGTTGGCATTCTTGCAGAGCACATGGTCTAAGTGTGTTCTTGTCAGTGCTAATATTCCTGGTTACAGTTTGCTTGGCCTTGGTACAGGGATCTCCACATGCCCTGAATTGATGGGCAGCTCTCATCAGAGTTAGGAAACTTAGGCCTTTCTGAGATCAAAATTAAGCACTCACTCACGTTTTCCCTAAGGAAATCAGGAAACGAGTTCCTGGACTGTATAAATAGATGGGGAATCCAATGTCTCCAGGTCACTGGGATCACACTCAGTGATTTGTCCAGGCTGGAGCCTCAATTTCTGCTGCTGGACAATCTCTATAATGCCGTAGCCCTCCTGTGGGTATGCTCACAGAGCTTTTCTGGCGTTCAGAGCTACACAACCTTTTTCTTTCACACACTGAACTTCTCTCTGCCCACAGCGTGACGAGGTTGCACCAGAGGAACCTGAGCTGGAGGCAGAGGGGAAGGTTGTGGATATAATAGTTGCAGTGATTTTTCTTTCTTTTTTTCCCCTCCAACATTCTAAATAAATTATTAATTTTTTTTCATGACTCCTTGTGTTTCTCCTCCTATATTGTGGCACTGGAGAGAGAAATTCTTGTTGAAAATGTTTTTAGTTCCAAAGTTTGAACTCTGCTGCTCTTTTGACACAGGGTGAGGATCTACATTCTTATGTGTCATCACAGCACTTTTATTTCACAGTTCACACCATTTTACCACTCCAGAAGTAGTTGAAAAGTGAAAGGAGGTGTTCACCTACTAGACCGTAATGAACTCTGGGTAGTATATGCTCAAACTTTGCTTATACTGTTCAAGATACAAATTGGGATACAAATAAGTATCCCAATTAAATTGTGCTATATCGGGGGTGATCCATGGGTATTACCTCAGGTAGAGCTGAACACGTTCCTGGATTGGAATGACACTTACATGACTTGGGAGAGGCAGAATCAAAATGACAATTCTGTCATTCTTTAATTCTCAAAAAACCCATAAAAATAAAATTATCCAAACATATCAAACATCTGCTTGAGGAATCCACTCTGAAACCTGTTAAAATCTTGTATTTTTCAGGTTTATTTTTCTACACTACCTTGGCTATTTCCTTAATCTTGAAGGCAAAAAATTTCTGTTTATAAGTGGGTTGTCTATCACAGTCATATAAGTTTTCATAAATAGAAGTTGAAGTGAAATAGTTGGTGTATTGGGAGAATGTGGTAGCAGTGTTGAAATATTACTAGATTTTAAATCCACATATAAAAATGTATGTTGGGAGAATGCGGTAGTGGAGTTCAAACATCATTAGATTTTTAAATGCACATATAAAAAAATACCAGACGATAGAGCTGAAGGGTTGATTTGGGCTTTTTATTTAAAAATATAGAATAAAGCCCACAGCTGTGAGGGGAATGGATGCTAAATTTACTATGGAGACATCATTAATAAATGTAATCTTAATACATCAGTTTTTAAACCTTTTAATATAATTATAGTCTTTATTATGCAGATATTTGATAGCTGTTAATTTGTGAGTAATTTCACACTTTTTCTCAAGTCTCAATAATTTTTGTTTGCTTGTGTCTTATGATTTTAAGTCTGAGTGCCAAAAAGGTGTATTGAGCATTTGGGATCTTGTTCACCAACGGTTTATTCCAATTTCAGTGTCATTGCTGGGTACTGTGAACTTGCACTGTTACATTTCGCTTCTGATTTTGAGCTGGTGTTGTCACTAATGCTGAGAGTTCTCCCCATCTATGTCCCTGGAACACTTTGGATCATGTGTTGAGAGTCCCCATTGTGTGTTGCAGGATGGTTTCACGCCTTTGGCAGTAGCTTTGCAGCAAGGTCATGACCAGGTGGTTTCACTGCTGCTCGAAAATGACACAAAAGGAAAAGTCCGTCTTCCTGCCCTTCATATCGCTGCTCGCAAGGATGATACAAAGGCAGCGGCTCTGCTCCTGCAGAACGATCACAATGCTGATGTGGAGTCAAAGGTCAGTTGTAAAAAGAAAGAAATGCTTGGTGCTCTTAAGTGCTGATCACATGTACTACATCCAGAGAGGATCTCCCGCAGCGCAAAGCATTTTGCTGCGGTCACACATATCTTTCTCCTAGATGAGCGATTAAGACCAATGTTTCATTTGCTTCCTTTGCCTTTTCCTCCCCCCTGTTCCCTTTTTATCAAAATCAGAATTAATTCATCCTGTAGACATTTTGCAAATAGAAAATAATAAACATGATAATATTTGAGTTATTCTCTTAGGAATGAACGCCACTTGTGCAGTGATGTGCTGTAGGTATAGTGCCATGAAGTCATTTGATCAGTTGTTTGTGCAATAGCTACTTTAAGAACTTGGGTAAACATTAATACAATTAGCATTGGAAATACTCAATCATTCAGCTGCCATTCAGCCGAGCTTCCTTTGTGTGCAACCATGCTGCCATCTGAGCTGCTGTGCCATGTAGCAACCATGAACCACGTAGCAGTCATGAAGCTTTTTGCATTCCATGTCACCAGTGGTGAACTAACCGTTCATTTTTTCCCCCTCTTTGCTTCCAAATGTGTTAACCTAGATGATGGTGAATAGAACAACAGAGGTATATATAAATATATATATGCATCATCACTCCTCCATGATTTTAGTGCTGCTGCATCATTTCTTCCTCCTCCTTTTTCGTTGCACCGCCTTTTATAGGATAGATACCTGCTTTAGATGAAATCCAGTAGCATGTGCTAGAGGAGACTGTAGTTTAGACACCAGGGCTTTCTGCAGCTGAAATGAGGGTTTAAAAGTAAGAGCAAGTGTTCTTGGAAACTAACTGCCATCATAAAAGAGAGCTTCCAGGGATTCTCCTGTTTATCGGATGTGTCAAGAGCTGCAGACAACCCTGTCACGTGCATCCAGGTCTGGTGTTAGGCTTCTGCATGACACTTACCTTGATGGTGTCAGCAAATAGAATGATCTGAAAGTGGTCTTCTATCCGCAAAACTCTCCCAAAGCAAGGCAGTGGCAACTAGCATGGCTTGCTAACAATTTAGAAATGCATCTAGTTTCCCATAAGGTTTCATACTTTGCAGGACTGGTGTTAATTGCTGCATGTCTTAGCACTATTTTAAAAGGAAGTAAAATGACTTAAATATGAAAATAAGTTTTCTGAAGTAATTTTATCAGTAAGGCATTTTCTAATTAGGGTGGTAACTCGCAGTGTCTGAACATAACCCAGTGTGATTACCCACAGTGGGAAGCTGATCTTTATGGTACTAACCCTTGGAAAAAAAAAGAAAAAAACTGTATTAGTAATTTAAAATTGTCTTTGATGTTGTTTTAATTTGCATCTACTTTGAATTTATATATGAAAAAACCCAGTGAGTACCATTAAATGATTTGTATCAGAACTTCTGCAAGAAATGTTTGAGATCTAACTTAGACTGACATCATACTGGTAACAACTAGATACTTCTAGTTAGAAATTAATTTTATATGAAAGACAGAACTTTCCTTTAATACTGTAACATTTTCCTGTTGTTTTGTGGAATGACAGATAGTTCTATCCTACTCCTAGTCTTCTAGAATGATTATGTTAATTTTTTCCCTCCTGCATAGCAGTATGATTTTTATTTAGACTCTGACAGAGCCTATAAATGTCAGTGAGTGAAAACTAGTGCAGAATTGGAACAGTGACTTGCAGCAGACTAGCTTTTGTCAGCAATGTGATGCAAATTTGGAGTATGAATGAGATTAAAATAAAAATAAGTATCTGTTGGTTTTGTTCTGTTTCCGCAGAGTGGGTTCACTCCCCTCCACATAGCTGCTCACTATGGGAATATCAACGTAGCTACACTGCTGTTAAATCGGGGGGCTGCTGTCGACTTCACTGCAAGGGTGAGTCTGAAATCTTAGATACCTTATGGCATGAAGAGGCTTTCCCTGGGCTGCTGAACCGAATCTTGAGCTCTAATCCTCACCTTCTGTTTTATTCACAAAATGCTGCTGCTTTCCTATTTCCAGTGTTGCCACAAGCAGGCTGAGATTCAGCCAGGTGAACGTTCCCACCAGTAGCTTCAACATATGCCAGGAGTGCTGTCCCTGTTGAACTGTTCCCAATGTGCAGCTGTTTGCAGGGACTGTGATGTGCAGGTGTGCTGGTGGGTAAAGCAGCTGTGCCTGTGTGTACAAGAGATGATATGTAAAGGGGATCTGAAAAACTGGAGAGGTAGAAATGAAATGAGATGTAGGAATGGAGAGCAGTTGATAATGAGAACTGTATGGCAAGAGCCATGGTAGAGTGTGGGGGTGTGAACCATCCTGACCCTAAACAAGGTAGGTGTTCAGATATATGATCCAGATGCGGATCAGGAGCCAGGGTTTTCTCAGTGTGCCACTTTGAGCTGGGTGGGGAGCAGCTGATGGCTGAAGGCTTCAGCTGTGTCTTGTTCTGGGGAGTGGATCCATCCTCCTATAGGCAGCTCATCCATATCTCACAGCCTGGGCCAAAGTTGGATCATATCTGTTGTCAAGGAGGATCAGGTCTGTTGGAAGACTAAAGAGAAGTAGAGCGAATGGCCAAGATGGAGAGCATGTGGGAACAACAAAATGTAAATGAGAGAAAGTGACAGAATGAAATTATATGCAGGTGGAAGAGCAGGAAAATTGTTGAATGTCTATGGACAGGGGTCCAGCAACGTGAAGGACAAGCAAAGAAATTGTGCCAGGTGTGAGACCAGAGACAAAAGAAAGGCAAATGCACAGGTAACACAAAATTTAATGAGCCAGGATGGAAGGCTGGAGAATAGTAGAGTAGGGAGGACACGGGCATTTTCTTTCCAGACATTTTAATCACAAGTTGTGTCAGTTATATAAAAGGAAAAATGCTACACCACTGCCTAAGGCATTTGCCACACTGCAAGAAACAAATTGAAGTTTGTTTTTTTTTTTTTCGGTTTAGGTAGTTTGTATATCTAAAACCTAGAATGCTCCTATAACTAAGGAACATATCTACATGTAGCAAAGTGTTTATGGTGAGCATTGCAAAGCCATGAAAACACTAACGTAACATTTATTTAGCATAGAAGCTACTATGTTACTTACAGGACTTACAACATTTAAAACCTCCCCAAAAACCTGAACAGCAATATTTTAGAGATTGTTTTTGATTGAAAAGGGTCACTACTCAGTGATTTCTTAATGATGATAAAACCCCAAAGCTAAAAGCCACCTTTGAAAAGCATGATCCCGTATCTGCTAATGCTGAGAAGTGGGTTAATAGCAAGTCTAGGTCAAGCTGATAGTTGAAACTCAAATGTAAGGATTGACTCTCATGTATTCCCCCCACAAATGATGCCTTCCAAATCACTTCCATCACTAAATTTATTTTTCATATTATTGGCAAAGAGAAGGTCCCAGGTTAGGTCCACATGAAGTTTACAAGCTCTGAGTAGATCTGGAGGTTAAAGGATTCTGGGAAACTGCTGACTATAAGTTCTTTGCTTTCACTGATAACATTGACCTCTTATTCCCAAATCCTTAAACTGCTCAAATTAGAGCATTAAGGCATTTCAGGTGGTCATAGGCTTTGGCAATTGGTACTTGAGAGGTTCTAATCATAGGAGAAAGAAAGAAAAATGGGGTCATAGGTCAACCTTTTCCCACTCAGAAAAAAAACCAATAGGATATTATCAATGCTACTGCATTAGTAGTTAGCAGCATTTAGTACCAGTAGCACTAAATATCATGTCTGTGCTTGTTTTAATACAATAATACATCTTGGGCTTTAGCAGCTCATTTCTAGATTGTGAGTGATCCCATCCAAAGTAACAAGGCCATCCTTATTAACAGAGAAATTCCAGCTTCTTCCTTCGCTAGTTGCCGTCTCAGAAAGGCAGATGGCTCATGTAGCAAGGAATGTGCAGATGCAGTGCTATCAGCCCCAGAGAGCAGTGGGCTGATGCGGTGACTCAGAGAACTGAGTGGCTTGTCTGTGCTTGTGAGAGCTGGGCGAGGACATCCCGAGAGCACGTCGCTGCTGTGTGCTGCTTGCAAATCTAGCTAAAGTAGCTGTGACAGAAGGAATCGTAGCATAAATAACGGTAATATGGAGTTGAATTTTGTTCTTTAGTGCTTATCAGACTGTGGGTAATGAAGGCACTTTGCAAAAAACATGAGCTAGATCCTGGTAGAGCAACAAATATGCAGGCAAATGGAGGACCAGTGTACGTGGAATAACTATCAGCAAAAAGTACCAGCGTCTTTGCTTGGTCCTCCATTACCCAAACCTTCAAATAGGTAGAGGTGCTTCTAGAACAGGTACTAAAAATGACACACAGGTACAATCTGCACACTGCCCCCTTATTGCCTCCATTTCTGTAAATAATATCCATGATGTGCTGTGCCACTCAGGAGGAAGGATTCTTATTTGAGTTGGCAATCTAAGACAGGCAGTTGAGTGAAGATACGGAAGGGCTGCGACCCAACTAACATGAATAATAGAATCATAGATTGTATTCTGTGAGTCATTCCATGATTCCATGATGCTAAGGGCTTGTTATACTTTAAAATCTGAACAGAATCTGTAAGTTTCACTTGTGTGTTTTCTGCAGAAAATGTTGTGTTGTTTTTCTTCCACAAATTGAGTGTTGTTTCATTTCCTGCAAATTCACAAGTGGTTTTGTTAAAGCCTCCCTTTATGTCGAACGTTTTAGCTAAATATTCTTGTTTGAAATATAGTTGGGGTCTTTATCTTATGACGGTAATTGTGACCTAGAAGGGATGCAGGGGGGGCCAGACAAGGACCCACACTACTACACTACCACTACAGGATTGTAACTGAGTTAACATCATATACTATATTCAGAGGATTGCAGTAACAGAAGACGCTTGTGCACAGGGGCAGCCTGGAGACAAACATGTGAGGGCAAGATAAATAATGAGCTCCCACCTTTGGTGTAGTGAAGGTGGGGAAAGGTGGATAAAATGTGACTAGACAGGTAGGGTGAAGGCAGAGCTCTGAGACTTAAGGATAAGGGTAAGTGTAGTGAAAAGAGCTGGTGAAAGAATGTAAAGAGAAGGAGGGCAAAGGAGGTCTCTTCAGCTGGGGCTTTCAGCGTATTTCTGAGAGGTTTGAGGGACGAAAATGGTTCTGGCAATGAAAGCAGGGACAGACAAGCATGGTGGAGGCTTTTGGTGTGTGGGCAGGTGATCAGTGGTGCTGTACTGTTAAGTAAATGATGATGTCCCCAGTGATATGCAGAAGCAGCTGCTCTCCTCAGCCCCATTGGTATACACCTGCCTCCTCTCAGCTGTCATACACTCCCTTGGTCCCATCTTTCATTATAGCTAAGAAAAATAGGCAAAGCTCCAGGAGACCTCTTACAGGTGCCTGCACTGTCTGTTAGTGCCTGCTGACCGCAGAGGCTGGAAGGGTTGGAATTGTAACTGCTTTTGGTCTGTACTTCTTGAAGAGGGTGCAGAGAACACACAACATGGCACAACATGCAAAGTTCTCTGGGGGGTAGATTGAAATAATTTCAGTAATCAACCTATCGCACCCCAAATTCTGCCTATTATTTACAGAGAGGCAGCTATGAGAACCTCCATAACTTGAGTCAAAATGAAACCAGATCGTATTGGGCTGGATGTTTGCCATTTGGTAACAAAGGAAAATTACTCCATCCAAGCTGCATGGCTTCTTGGGCTCAAATTCATCAATAAACCTATCACAATTACTGGCAGGACCTGCACTGCACAAGTAACAGGCATTTATGTCCATTCATCATCCTTTTTCTGTAGTACATTTTCACATGTGTGACTGTGCTTCTACAAAACCCTTCAAACCCTTCCCTGCAGCACCATATTGCCTTCCTGCTTAACTGTGAGGGCTAAAGAAGTGGAGGAAGAAAATAAAGGCTAATTGAGAGTGAAGTCAATCTCTTAGCCAGATTAACACGTAAGTCCAGTTGATACCTGGGCTTTGAAGGATTGCAACAACTCCAGGTGCAGATAAACCCTGATTACAAACTGAAAGACCTATAAGTCAATCTAGTTTATTAATTTTTTCAACATGAAAAGTAATTGGTGCTAAGAAAAGCATTGTTCATCAACCAGTCATTGTTGAAACAAACTGTGTGTTACCCAGAGTTTTTATAATTTTCATGTCTGTTTCCCATCACGTGGAATCACCAACCATATTGGTTAGCGTGGAGAAATGAAATCCAGCCCTTGCTTGGGCATCTCCAGGAGCAGTGTGCAGGAAGAGCGGGTGATGGAGTTGCCATGGAGATGTGTCCAGAGGATCAGATCAGTGTTTCTGCCTTCTGCAGAACCAAGGGGGCAGGGGGAAAGGTGCTTCAAACAAATGATATTTTCTGGGAATTATAGTTAAGGAAAAAAGTTACTTGGGGGGGGGTCACAGAGTATTCTCATTCTTCTGCTTGAGATTTTCCAATGCAAAATCTGTCAAGCCCAGGCAGAGTAAATGCCTTTGAAATGAACAGCCTCCAATCCCTATTCTAGAGCTCTCATTTTTGCTGGGAGAGGGCTTTGCCTGCAGAAAGTTTGCTTACTGGAAAGTTGAGAAAGGATCTAGTGATTTTGAAAGGGTGGTGTGAGGACAACATGCATTAATGATGACCCTGAGGCTGATGAGTGGAACACCATTAGCCCATCAAACCGAGCAGGCAAGATGTAAGTGACAGTAACAGAAGAGAAAAACATCATTCTAGTTCCCCAGTGGTAGTTTGCCATAACAGCTCCTTGCTGTCCTCCTCCTCTTTTTCTTCCAGGATTCACATTTCAAGCCTGAAGAAAGAGAAGTATATAAGCATACAAGAACTAAATTAGCACAATATAAGACTAATTAATATTAGGTAGAGGAGAAAGAAGCTCAAAAGTTGCTTGCTGTTGTAAGGTTTCCTGGAAAGCATCTGGTTCTGTGTTTGTATCTATAATCTCTTTAATGTCTGAAAGCTCCATAAAACTCACAGTGATCCCAGTAACTGCTGCTAGAATAGCAGACTTTTCCCTACACATGTTCTGCTGCATCGTAGCTCCAATTCTGAAATGCAGAAAAATACAGAAAGAATATTGAGTGATTTATATACAAAATATTGGTGTAGATATATAGCGGTTTTCTGTGACAGTCTTCACATGCGTAGTACAGTCTCCCCATTCCTCCAAGATCTGGTAATAGTGGTAATATCCATGCAGTGTTGATAAGAATTGCAGTATGCAACAAGAACAACCAACATTATCCTCTTTTCACCAGAACCCCTAAAGATGGAGGGATTTTCCAGACTTTATAGGAAAATTCTGGTTTAGCAGCCTGGCTATTTTCAGCTCCTGTTTTATTCACACTTTCTTTGTCAGTACCAAGCTCTTCTCAGAGTCTGCTCTCAAACTGAGAACTGAGGAGGACTACTCTAATAAATTCCAGATTAATCTTAGCATTTTTTGAGGGGTTTTATAAAAATGAAAGATAAGGACATTAAAGTTTTCTGATTACAATTTTCTGATTAAAAATCCAGTCTGCTGAGAGGCTGGGAGGAAGGAAGGAAGTGGAGGTAAGTTCTCTTATTGGTATCAAGGAGAAAATGTGGGACTTCATGGCACATCTTCACAGTCCCTACGAGATCTGCTGGTCAGTTGACATTTAAAACAATGTTTACATGATGAGGAAAGCTTTACCCTGATTTTGGGTCCTTTTTTATAAAGGTGCATTTCAGAGCTAAATAGAATACTGTAAGGGCAAGCATTTACTTTTATTTATTATTATTAGCATCCTTACCCTTGTAAACCCAGGCTGCTTGATGGAAGGAAGAGGCAATCCTGTGGGGCAGCACAGCACACCAGAAACAAGGGGCAGTCGTCCTTTTACAAATGCATAAAACCCAAACTTTTGTACAGTGTTTGTGCTCTGCCAGTTTCACATTTCCCCTTTTGTTTTTCTCATTTTCTAACCATTCATGTTGCTCATTTGTAATTATATGAAGCAATTCTAACTGCTGTGGTGAACAGTGATGGGTAATGCCACGTGACAGAGAGGATTCGATCTCATTTCAGATGGGAAATGTAGGTGTCTGAATGCTCAGCACAAGATAACTCCAGATGTTTTGAATTTTCTTGGGAAGCTGCAGATAGAGACCTGGAGCTGAAGTGGCTTAATGTTTCCTCTGATCAGGAACAAGCAACAGTTACCAAGTGTAAAAGCAGGTCATCACCCATCATATTTCTGGAGCTGTACACAAATTGCAGGGAACGTCAAGCTGTATACCCCAGGAAATATGCCAAGGGCGAGAGGAAAGGCCGTGTGCTATCTCACATCCCTGTGAGCATTTACTGCATAGTTTTAGGTTGCTGTTCACATAAGTTCTGGGAAGTTTGCTAATTCTCAGGTTGTGTAGCAAGTTGGATCTCAGTGTTGGAGGGTCTACCTGTGACCCAGAACATTTCCAGAAACATTTGTGATCTGAACTGTGACTGTAAATGGAAACTTCACTTTATCACTGCAGGTAGAAAGAGACTTGGGGGTATTGGTGGACAGTAAACTTAGCATGAGTCAGCAATGTGCCCAGGAAACCAAGAGGGCTAATGGCAGCCTGGCCTGTACAAGGAATGGTGTGGCCAGCAGGGAGAGGGAGGTTATCCTCCCCCTGTATTCAGCACTGGTTAGACCGCACCTGGAATATTGTGTTCAATTCAGTTTAGGAAGGATGTTGAGGTGCTGGAACAAGTCCAGAGAAGAGCAACTAGAGTGGTAAAGGGGCTGGAAGGTAAGCCCTACGAGGAGAGGCTGATGGAGCTGTGTCTGTTTAGCCTGGAAAAGAGGAGGCTCAGGGGTGACGTTATTGCTGTCTGTNAAGGTTAGGCTGGATGAAGTGCTGAGTGGCATGAGCTAGATGTCACATGTTTAGGGTTACTCGGTTGGTTTTAGGTTGGACTGGATGATCTTTAAGGTCTTTTCCAGCCTCATCATTACTGTGAAACCTTGAAACTGTGAAAACATCTTCAAATGTTTTCTGATTTACTATTCTATCTTAAGAACAAAGGGACAAATTTATAGAAGATCAAATGGATAAAAATAGACTGAAAAGACAGAAAATGCAGTGGATTTACTGAAGAACTCAGAACTTTACATTTGGTGCCTACATTGTTTGCTGATATCACACTTTTAGTGTTACTAACCTACACCCAAACTGCACGTTATGAAGCCTTTTTTACCTCCAGTTTCCTGTGAGAAGTACGCACAAATTTGGTTTGAGTTACTTGCTTTACCTTCTGTCATTGGAAACATTAACGATGATGTTGTCTGAGGTTTATTCACTTCTTAGTTCATGAGAGATGGGAAGGGGCCACTTGTGTAGGGCCATATATGTGATGCATCTGGGTGTAATTCTTTATGCCTGTCCAAAACACCATACTGACCACAGACAAGGTATTTCCCCTAAATGTTACTGTGCACTTCTTAAAGTGTTAACATAATAAACTATCTTCATGGAGTCATGACTCCCAGCCAGCAGAATTATTACTTCCTATTGTTTGCTACCAATAAAATCTCAAATAGCTGAATAGCAAAATTAAACTAAATCAAGACTCGACACCTCTCTTTTGTCTTTTTATTTTTCCACAGTGTTTTCCTGAGCTGTTACAACAGAAAAAAGGCTAAACCTTCTTTTTCTTCTTTATCTCTTAATTCTTTTTATGAGCAGTTAGTATCAGTTAGGGGACCAACAGAAAAACTCCATCCTCCTTCCCAGAGTAAGTGCTGCAGTGCTCTTTTCCCAGGAAAGAGGAGCTGAGTTTGATCACTGATATGATATTTCATCAGCCATATGCTCAATTCATTATTTCAGGTAGTCTGTTTTCCTAACAAACTCTGTCTAAACTGTTCACATACTTTGTCCATCTGTCTCTTCTGATTGGGAGCTTGCTGCCTAATTTCATCGAAATGTAACTCAAGGTTTCAAGACCCTGAAGTTGTTAGATTTATATGTTTTTTATAAAGGCAGACGCTCAAGTGGAGAAAAGATGGATTCTTAGCACTTGAGCTCTGCCCTTACTCAGTGCTGAAGTTCCCCACGTTCCTGACCAGACTGTCAGAAGCTGAGAGATTTGCACTGTCCAGGTAGTTTCAGTACTAAGCAGAAATGTGAAGGTCATTTGACCAGGATGCCCTTTTCAATATGAAAGTGGATTTTCCCCCCCACTATTGTTAGCAAACAGAATGATCTAAAAGTTAACTAATGAGCAGAAGTCATCTCTTTTGGAGTTGAGGTGTATCTGCCAGCCCTTACTCTTCTACTCTGAAACCAAAGCTCCTTCATTTCAGGCAACAGAAGTTTTTAATAATTGGACTGGCAAATAATTAGATCCAAGGTGCAGACTTTGAATAGGTATTCGTCCTGCCTCCTCCTCCTCATTTCTTCTAGTCTGTATATGGTACAGTAAATTATTGGTGCTAAATTATTTTGACATATTTAGAGGGTACTGAGGTCTCTTAAACTGAGATAACCTCATTGCCCATCAATCTCACAAGCAGGAAAACTTGTTCCTTTGCTATAAATTACCTGCAGTGCCCTTTACTTGAAGACAAGTTATCTTCTTCACTTTTTTTATCTCAGGAAAGTAGAATCAATCTCTCTCTGACCTCACTAACAGGTTTCCTTCTGGGCAGTAAGGAAAAGCTGAAACTATCTCTTGATAATTGGTTTTCTCCTTTCTTTTTCTATCGTTTCTGTGACTGGTACAGTAATATACTGACCCAGTATTCTACCCAATGTCATCTCCCAGTCAAATAAAATTAATTATTTGGGTTTTATTTTCAAAACCAAGTAATCATACAGGTTTGCAGCCCTGGAAGAAGTAGAGAGAGCAGACTTTTTCTTTAATATGCTAAGCACCTTTTGTTTTGCTTCATTTTTTACAGCAATGAAAAGCTACCCTGGAATAGTAGTCACTTTGATGTTTTAGTGATTGTTAATAATGGAGAAAGAAGCTGTCATTGTCTTTTGCTGAGATGTGTTTTAGCTGTGTGACAGTACTAATCAGTATATTCAAGTAGCTGTGAGTTAGTCAAATTTTGTGTAAATGAAGACAGCACACAGGGTTTGGTCCTCAGCATTGTTATTATTTTTATGAAGCTGTGGGTCCAGTTCATCACATCCAAGGGGGGATCTTCTTTCAGTGCTTCTTTTCCTCCACTCCACTCTCCTGTCAATCTGAGGCAGCATTATTAAATGGTCCATTGGCCAGACACTTTATAGAGCTCTGCAGTTATTTAAGGCCATGGGGATGTCTCTGGTTTATTCAGCCATAGGACACACACGCTCATGGAAGTTCCCTGTGGGGAAGCTGGATTTACGCAGTTGCCTGTTTGCACTGCTCCTGAATACACAGAAACTTATCCTTTAAAATTTGATAAGTCTCCATACGGAGTCTGCATACTATACTTAAATCCTTTTGTTTCTACTTGGCTCCATATGATCAAGCATATATGGGATATGGCCTTTGTATGCCACAAGATAAAGGATTCATTGGAGCATGAAGAGTCATCCCAGCTACATCTTGTTAAAGAACTGCCTGTGTGAGCATGCGTTGCTTATGTAACTGTCCTCGATGTGCGGCATTGCTGCATGCTGCCAGCTTGCCAGGCACCACTCAGGGAAGCACATACACCTATTTGCATTCTCACTTGAAGTACCCTACCATTGTTAGAAGAACAAACTCGGACAACAAAGTTATAGCTGAAACAAAGGTGCTTATGAGGCTTTCAGAGTTTGTTGGTAATGTGCAGAAATAGGGAACAGTGGCATGTTGAGGCTTCTGAATTAGAGCTACACATGGAATGGTTTTATTTCTTGACTACAAGGTCAATGATGTTGTGAAGTATGAATCCTTATGTGTACATATGTAGCATACTTAAATTGCTAGAGCTTAGTCAGTAAAATTGAATAATATAAAATTATACTAAATCATAGAAATATGGAATGGTTTAGGTTGGTAAGGATTTCAGAGATCATCCAGAGATGATCTCATTCAGAGATCATCTCCAATCCTANTTGGTAAGGATTTCAGAGATCATCAAGCTCCAATCCTATGTCATGGGCAGGGACACTTCTCACAAGACCAGGTTGCCCAGAGTCCCATCCAACCTGGCCTTGAACACTTCCAAGGATGAAGCATTCATAACCTCCCTGGGCAACCTGTTCCACTGCCTCAGCACCCTCAGAATGAGAAATTTCCACCTAAGATCCAATCTAGATCTGCCGTCTTTTAGTTGTAACCCATTCCCCCTTGCCCTGTCAATAAAGGTTGTCATAAAATGTCCCTCTCCAGCTTTCAAGAAAAAAATGTCTGAGAACTGAGGCACAATCACATAATTGTGTAACTCCAAGCACAATTTGATTGTCTTCGTAATAGTCATGTCAAGGTGTCAGACCAGTAACTCCCATGTGTTACATCCCCGCTCCCTGGGGAAGAAAACGGTGTTTTAGCAAATTGGACATGATTCGTTCTGTGAGCAAACACATCAATGGGAGGGCATAACAAAAAGATCCGTGGATATTTACTTTCATGTTGTGGGGTTTTTTCTTCCACAGAATGACATCACGCCATTACACGTCGCATCAAAAAGAGGAAATGCAAATATGGTGAAACTCCTGCTGGACCGAGGAGCTAAAATTGATGCCAAAACAAGGGTAAGCTTGTGACTGGAATTCTTGCCTCTGACCGGTTAGCTGCTGGACAGCTTAAATCATTGATCTTTGCTGGCAGCCTACCATAGCTGCATTGTTTTTCTTTTCGGATACAATGGTTGCAGTAGGATGCTGACAATTCGCGTTATCTTAAAGCAACATGTGAAGCACCAAGTATGGCTAAGCTCAACACCAACAATTTTCCACGTTCTCTGTAGAGCATTTAGTGAGGATCTGCCATGGGTAGAGGTGAATGTACAGAAAAATACTAAAAGACCAGAATTCTCTTAAAAGAGTTCAGAATTTGAATGCTAAAAGAGTTACTTTGTGCAGCCATACAGCCACTTCAACACTTATTTTCTTGAAATACTATCTCAGCACCTATTCATCTTCCATTTTAATTATTCTGTATATTTTCCACCAGAATAATTTGAAACAATACAAGGGTATAACCTAAGAATATATATATAAATTTTTTTTGCAGTTACTACTGTTTCCATAGGTTTCTGCTTTGTTTTCCACTGTTTCAGCAGTCTCTGAGGTTTTCTGCAGTGCTTGTTGCGGCACATTCATATTTTTTATTTCTGTGGCACATTGAGAAACTGGGTCAATGTCTTCTGGCATCTCACTCTCCCCAAATGTTTTTCTTCTTCTATTTTACCTTTAGAAGCCACTCATTATTTTTTTGTAAAATGTTCCTGGCTTTTCTTATTGGGGAATAGAGAAGAGATTTCATGGATGGACTTTTCATGGATAAAGTGAATACTAGGTATAATTTCAGGACTAAAATAGCAACCTCTGTATGCTCTATATGAGCTGCTAGGCCTGAGGAGCAGAGTGTCTACCATGTCAGCGTGGGGGCCACATGTCTGTAACATGGCATGTGTGTGTGTTTGGTTAGACCATTTCCTTGCTCTCTGTGGACATTTATAGAATCATTTGGGTTAGGAAAGACTTTTCAGATCTTCAAGTCCAGCCATTAGCACAACTGTCCCAAGGCCACCACTAAACCCTGGCTTTAAGTTCCAGATCTACATGACTTTTCAACACATCCAGGGATGGCAATTTAACCCCCTCACTGGGCATCCTATTCCAAGGCCTGATGACCTTTTCCATGAAGGAGTTTTACCTAGTGTCTAATCTAAACTTCTGGCTCACTGCAGCCAAAACATTGAGGATCCACTCTTTCAAATACTTGGAGTCCAACTTGATCTTTTCTGTAATTATGAAAATTTCCAAGCTGCTTCATTGTCTTTATTAGTGGCCCCACGATCATTCATTAAGATAATTTGTACAAGTAAAATACAGGCTCCATGAAAAGGGAGTCTTACATAACAGAGCAGGCTGGAGCAAATCATGAAGGATTTACAAATCAATAGGACAAGCTACAGAAAGCTGAGTATAACGTGGTGCTACATGAAAAAAGGATTTTGTTTCAGGAGTGTCTGCCTAGTTCTCATATTCAATAGCAAAGGTTAATTTCTGCGAGCTATTATAAAACATGTTCCTGCTGAATCCTTCTTGTTATTCCTACCTAACCCAATGCTGTTTTCCAAGTCAGAACACTTGGTGTATGTCAACTTTGCAAGTCACTTCATTTTTTTAAGCACCATCCTTTTTTCTTATGAAAATACAGGACGACAAAAGCTTCAGTCATATCCTCCTGTAACAGTGAGGATATCCTCCAGCTCTAGTGAATGTACTGAAAAGCACAGAAAGCGCAGTCAAGACTGTCTTCTCCGATACAGCTATCAAGCTGTGCCCATCATCTTAGTGCCCAGGCAGAGCCCAGCCTTGTGCAAAGGGCACACTGTGCAACTTGGTCAACAGATGGGATTTGCATAAGCAAATAAGTGAGGCTTCTAATACCAGATTTATAACATATGCGACCTATGTTCTGTTGCATTTCTAACTGAATTCTTGTGAATGAGAGGTTTTTTTTTGGTTAAAATAGTTTTTGTCTTGGACATGATGTTATTTAATGCAAATGTTAATCATGGCAGACAAAATACCTCCATAAGGGTGAATGACAAAGCTTCCGCATCCTTAAGAAAAGACAAATATCTTTGAAATAGGAAAGACATTGAGATGCTGGAGCATGTCCAGAGGAGAGCTACCAAGCTCATAAGGGGTTCAGAGAACAAGTCTTGTGAGGAGAGGCTGAGAGAGCTGGGCATGTTTAGTTTGAGGAAGAAGAGGCTGAGGAGGGTCCTTATTGCCCTCTACTAAGGGAGGTTGTAGAGAGGTGGGTGTTGGCCTCCTCCTCGGTGACTAATGGCGGAACCAGGAGAAATGGTCTAAAGTCAAGGCAGGAGAGGTTCAGATTACATTTTAGGAAGAATTTACAGAAAGAGTGGGGAGGCCTTCCCAGGTAATTGGTTGAGTCACCATCCCTGGAGGTATTTAAGAAGCATGTGGACATGGTGCTTCTACAGTGGCTATAGTGGCAGGCATGGAGGGGGTTATTTTGCGTTTTTTCCATCAATCAGGTATTTAGGTATGTGTGGATGTGGCTGGACTTGGTGATCTAGTATGTTTATTCAGTGATTCTGTGACTCTGTGAAAATAGCTGGTTTCTTTTGCTCAGAGGCAAACATGCCAGTGTCTTTTTCCCTCCTGTATCAGGTAAATGAGTACATAGAATACACTGGTTTGTGTTGTTGACCAAACAACAACAGGGTCAATATTTGCTACTCTTGACTCTTAGATGGGACAGATTTAGCTCTTCAGCTGCTATTTTGTGTTCTGTTCCTACAGTCCTTTGTATACAGTACTGCAAATATGTTGCATGTGGTGTCTATTTTTATTTTTCACAAGCGTACTCATTTTACAGATAAAATCACATGAAGCCTCTCCTGAGTATTAAATAAATTATGATAATTATTTCTTTTCCACGAGCATTTGTATTTGCTCCTGGCAGATGGTACTGGAGACCTCAGTGCTAAAGTGCTGCACAAAAGTTTAATGTGAAGGGCTAAATCTTTATCCTGTTGAGATTATTGTAAAACTCATCCATGGTCTCCCAATTTCTCTATCTTCACTAGGACTAGTGTTGGATGAGCACCATACATACTGTTGCAAAGTTGCAAAACATAGTTGGTGATTGAGATAACACATGAGCGCAAGATTGTTCCCAAACCTGATCTTACGACAGTTTTGAGGCTCAGCCATCTCTTGTTTTCCTTTTAGTTCACAATTCTGTTGCAACATTTACTTTAACCAGCTGTTTCTCTGACTTTTCTATAAGTATCTAGCAGCTAGTATTTGAGGTTTTCTACTGAATTCTTAAGGGTACTCATCAAGAACTTTTGTCCATCTGGGGTAGATTTTACCTAACACTCTAAGCAAAGATCCATTAATGCCTCATGTAACAGGCTTACTGGATGTTGCCTGTGAAGGGGACCAGGTTGGGTAAACAGGATTTGCCCTTCATGAAGCCATGTTGGCCTGACCTGATTGCCCCCTGTTGTCCTGCACTTGCCAGGTGATTACCCCCAATATGAACTGTTCCTTAATCTTCCCCAGTACCAAGGTTGGGCTGACAGGCCTGCAGTTCCCTGGATCCACCTTCTGCCCTTCTTGTAGATGGGTGTCACATCAGCAAGTTTCCAGTCATCCGGGACCTCCCCCATTAACAAGGACTGCTGATAAATGATGGAGAAAGACTTGGCAAGTTCCTCCTCCAGCTCCCTCAGCACTCTCAGTTGAATCTCATCCAATCCCATGGATCTTATGGGTGTCCAGTTGGCTTAGTCGGTCGTACACTACTATTTCCTAGCCACATCATAAGACAGATGTCAAGTAACCGCAAGAATAACACTGTCTTGTTATTCTACACATTTTGCATGTGTAGAACAAACCTTATTTATTGCCCTGTTGTATGGAAGAGGCTGCTTGCAGTAATGCAAATGAAGAAATCAGGAGTCTTAGAGAATGGAAGATCCATGAGACACAGCACCCTGCTAGGTTGAAGCACACACACAAAGGCTCAGTAATCAGCAATGGGTTGGTTAACCTTGGAGGCAGCAGCGATTGCTCCCCTGGTATAGCATGATTTCTACCTGACAAGCTCTTGCTGAATATTTGTGTCACAGGAAAGTTTTTACTGGGTATTGTGCTCAATATTGCTGCTCATAGACTGTGTTAGAAGTTGATGCTCCGGATGTGAGAGTCATGGTCCTGAGGCTATCAAGGAATCTGGTACAGCCCAGAGGATCCCATTATTATGTGAAATCAGCTACATGGGTATCACAGTCTCAGTAGGGACCAAAACCAATGCTTAGATACCACTTATTTGAATGTGTGCGCTTGAAATAAAAGCTATGGAGCAAGAAGCAGCCTCAGTGATGGGTGTGTGATGTTTAATGAAAGCTCCTCCCGAAGCAGAACTCTTCCTATTGTCCTCTTGGCTTTGCTGGAGCTGATCTCAGACTCACTGGAGGGATAGTTAATACAGATGATAGGATTTATCATGTCAGTGCATACTTAGAGAGTCCTTAATCTGCAGATTATTGTCATAATCATTTGTAATAGTTTTTCGGAGCCATTGCAGACCACCATATTAAGGCAAGTTTGCTTCCTATTACATGTAATATGCTTTATATTTCACATAGCATCATCTACATGAACAGTAAATAAGCAACTAGAAAATCTGACTAAATCAGTGCAGTCTCATTTAGTCTGAGATTCTCTATTTTTAACGTAACAGAATCTTTCAGTGATCTGTCTTTCTAGTTCTCTGTTCATTTCTTTATGTACTTTTAGTGCCATACAGCATTTAACCAAGTCAGGTGTCTAGATGGTGGTTTTTCAGAAGACATCTGATAGTAGTGATTGTGCTGTGTAGACCTGAATTAGCTCTGTCTGGATATATTAATCTTAGTTTTACCATTATTTTGTGTAGTGTCATTTTAACAAGATGCCTTATCCTACACCTAATGGGCTAAAATAACAGCAAGAATTAGAAATTACAATAGCCTCAGGTCCAGACAAACCAGCAAGAGCACAGTGTACCAAGCAGTGTTTACTTTGCACGGACAGAGGTTTTCCTGAGTCCTGCATGAGTTAAGCCTGAACCAAAATCTTTTCTCTGTTTGCATCAAAAACATATTCCTTACATTAATAGAAAGGCATGCACAATACTCAGCACTGGTGAGGCCACACCTTGAGTACTGGGTTCAATAAAACAAAGATATTGTGGTGCTGAAGTGGGTAGAATAAAGGGCAACAATGCTGGGGAAGGGTCTGGACAAACAGACCTTGTGAGGAGCAGCTGAGGGAGCTGTGGCTTGTAAGTCTGAAGAGGAGGCTGAGGGAAGACCTTATTGCCATATGCAAGTACCTGTTGGTGTCTTTTCTCAAGTAACAAGTGATGGGACAAGAGGAAATGGCCTCAAATTGCACCAGGGTAAGTTTTGCTTAGACATTATTAGACATCTAAACCAGGACACATTAGGAAAAACAACTTTGTGGAAAAGGTCATAAGGCATAGGGACTGGCTAATTAGGGAGAGGGTTGAATCGCCATCCCTGGATGTGTTTAAAAGTCATGTAGATCTGGAGCTTAGGGACAGGGTTTAGCAGTGGTCTTGAGACAGCTGGGTTAATGGCTGGACTTGATGATCTGGATCTGTTCCTGTGCAACTTGGTCTAGGTGATCCTGCTGTGGCAGGGGGATTGGACTAGATGATCTTTCGAGGTTCCTTTTGATCCCTAAGGATTCTATGATTCTATGAGAGGTCTTTCCCAACCCAAATGATTCCATTAATCCATACAAGTTTTACATGAGATTAACAGAAGTTAATTAAAACAATTTCTGTCTCCTATTTTCCATAGACTTTATTAAGGGAGGGCAAGAAAGTGGAAGCAGGAGGGTGCACAGCTCTATGAATCACCACCTCCTTCTTCCCACTGCTCTCTACACTTTGTTGGCTTTAAGCTGATGTTCTAGCAGAGTGGAATGGTTTAGAAGTTTTCAAAAGAATGGGAAAAAAATTAAAATATGTCTAAGGAGGTATCATACAGAGAGCAACAGAGAGGTGAGGAGTGCATGTTAGCACAACATGTGTGAGAAGGAATTGTAGGTTATTGTTTTTATAAAACGTATGTGAATAAAAATTTAGGTAATACCCCTTGATGACTTATTTGGGAAAGCTAATAAATATTTATCTTTATTATTTTACACCTTTCTCACAAAGGCTCCTTTTTTGGCATACTTAGTGAAAATGCAATAATGTTTCTTCATGACAGTACCTCCTGCTTATTTGTTTTGCTTACAAAAAGTCAATTGTTTGCTCTTTAACTCTGAAAACACTCTTTTGCCTTCCTTTTTCTTGAAATGACAAGATCACTGTTCATAGCAACCACCGTTGAAAATCTATGCGTGACTTTACTCCCAGTATGCCTTAACTGTAGGGTGATCATCCATCTGGAAGCCACATGAGTACAGTCTAAGCAACAAGGAACAGAGGTTAACAACATCTAATGTTACCACTTGGGGTTAAGATGGTTTTCTTGTCTGCTACACACCTGTCAAAACCAGTGCAAAACTTAAGAAAAATCTAAGTAGGGAAGATTTTAACATCTTATCTCTCAGACAACAGGTCTACACATTGACTTTGGTATGCATGTCCAACAAAAGATCTAGTTTTCTCAAAGGCAGGCTGGCAAAATGTATCTGGAATGCCATCTCAGCTTTTTCTTATGTGTGCATTTAACACTTTACTACATGTACAGTGAGCATCTGGATGTAGCTCAGTGTGTGAGCCCTGTTCCATATGATTGTTTATGTGCTTATAAAATCAGAGATGAAGTGTACTTGGTCCATCTGAATAAAGAAGTTCAGCTGTTCAGTTGTATAAGTGCAGCAACTTGCAGGACCTGTGATTCTGCAAGTTTCTCAGGGCCTCATAGGTCTTCATAAAAGTGCACAAGATCTTACTGTGTCCAAAATTAATTGATTATAGTACTTGTGTCCAACAGGATGGGTTGACCCCCCTCCACTGTGGTGCAAGAAGTGGCCATGAGCAAGTTGTAGAAATGCTGTTGGATCGTGGTGCCCCTATTCTTTCCAAAACTAAGGTAATTTTTTTGCTGGGTTAATCCTTGTATTTTCTTTCTTTTTAAATGCTGTATGTCTCATGTATATAAGGGTTTGACAATAACTTTCCTATTTCACAGTTATTTAAGGTAACTGCCTGGGAGATCTCCAAAGTGAATGCCATATGTGGCACACATTTGTATATGTAAAAGGTGTTAAACGGAGATACACAATAAAGGCCTCTGTGCCAACCAAAAAGGCATGTATGGGGTTACCTAGCCCTCAGAATTTTGGTAGCTGAAAATCTTTGTATCTGCTGGAATAAATGCATGGTGATTACAGTATATCTTCAGCTTGCACCAAATTACCCCTCTGCTAGACTAGAGATAACAGCTAAAAACAGAGCAAAGTCTCCTTTGCAGAGACAGCTCATATTTCCTTAAGACTTTAGCCTGATTACCAGTTTTTCCACTTTCTATCTCTGCAGTTTATCATGCAAAATTCTTTATAGGAATTTCAAATTACCTGTGTCAGGGACCGCAGATTGCTTTAGACCCAACGGTTGGCATTGAAGCACATGCTTGCCCAGTGGTGCTCTCTGCTGTACTGCTGCTGTTGATTTTAATTCTCCACACAGTTCTTTGCAGCATCACTACAGTCCATGTCTCTCCCACTCAGAGTTGACATTTTGGGTTGTGGTTTGTTGAGATTCTTTCCCAAGATAACCTTCCACTAGTTGGTTTGGTTTTTTTTCTCAGTCTATAAGCACTGTATTTCCAACAACATTTATTGTCTTGTTCTGATATTTCTTTTCTCTCTTCTGTCATCCAGTCCTGTTTTCTGTCCCAGAGACCTTCCATATTCTGCTTTTCTCTTCCTTCCTCTTTGGTTTGTTGGGTTTTGTTATTCCTTCTTACAGGAATATATTTAGCATTTGTTTGGGGAGGTTGGCACCAGGTTTCCTCTGCTCAGTGAGTCACTGGCAAGTGCTGTCATGGCCAATCTGACAGACAGGATCCACCCATCCTCTGCATGTAGTTTCCATGGAGTCCCACAGCTCTGACTTGTAAACAAGCAGGAGGAGACAGCAAGGAGCTACCTAGGAGTCTCTTGGGCCATGCCTCCCCACCACTACCACTCTCAGAGCCTAGACTCATACACCAGGGAGTAAGGCGTTTCCACACTCTCTGGAAGCTCAATTAATTACTTTTTTTAAAAAAGATAAAAAGTAAACCTGTAGCTTTGATATCCACCACCATAAATGAGATCCTCTCCTAAAGAGCTACATTTCTTTGTCACATGGATTTTGTGTTGTCAGGTGTTAACCAGAAACTTAACCTGCTACTGAAGGCTTGTGGGTATTGAATTTGTTCCAGCCTAGCCCAGGGTTCATTAGCCAAAATCAGGCAGTAGAGAGCACAGGACAGTGGATTTGAAAAGCTAAGACTGAAGGACACTTTGTGGACATTGACCTGTAGAGGCTTATATAAACACCTCCAGCAAAATGGGAGCCTCCTTTCTGAAAGGGGGAAAATTCTGTTATGTTTGAAAAATGAATAGAAGAAAATACAGAGCTACTGGAGTTTCCCTCTGCTGTGTTAATTATCTTGTTTTCAGAAGGTAAGAGGAGAATGAAAAAAACTAATCCATCCATTTGGCACTCAACTGTACTCCTGTCCTCTGCAGGCTCCATTCCTTTCAAATTAAGTCATATATTATTAGAAGTAGGGCAGATCTTTAAAAGAATATGAATTTCACAAAGTTTCCTCGTGTTACATAAAGCTCTTTCAGAAGAATAACCAGACTGTTCTTTGATAGCTCTTTCCTGACCCTTTTTCGTACTGGATTAATCTTTAGATATATTTTTGGAAGAGGCAATGATCTAATGGATTGTTTGGGGGTTTTCTACAGGCAAAAGAAAAAGCTAATTCTGGTCTTCTGTTTGCCAATGATTTTGTGTGAGAAATGGTATCTCTAAGGATCAATGCCTGTCCTTGATTAGTTATTTTTTTCAGATTTGTTTGGCTCTTTATTCCTTACCACCTCCACACCCTTCGCACCACCTCACCCCCCCCCTTGACTTAATGGCAATTTCACTGATTGAAGTCCTTGCACACAGCTACAAAATAAACTACATGTCACTGATAACTTTCATGACTGTCCAGTCAGGCATTTGATACTCTATTTCATCTCTGTGGTTCTCTGATGTTTCTGTTACAGAGAGGTTTTTTAAGATTTTGTGTGCTAACATCTTTGATTAATCATAGATTCATTTCAGTTACAAAAGAACTTCAAGCTCATCGATTATGACCACTGACCTTTCAAGACCACCACTAAACCCTGTCATCCCTAAGCTCCAGATTTACATGACTTTAGAACACGCCCAGAGATGGTGATTCAACCCCCTCCCTGGAAAGCCTGTTTCATTTCTTCACCTTTTAATATTTTCTTTACAATCTTCATAGAAAGAGCAATATGACATCATTTATATAGTGGCTCCATCTTGAAGTACCAAATCCCATGATGAATATGGTCATTGTCAGATTGTCTTCTATGACATGCAAACATCGTTATATGTAATATTTTTAATGTTAAATGTAGGAAGTCCAAGTAATTGGAAATATTAGGTGACTTGTCTAAGATCTCAGAGCATCTTCTATTGCAACAGAATTAGGATCAAGCCTTTTTAGGTCATAACAAAAGATGATATTCCCATGATGTTTTATCTTCATCACCTTTTTTAGCATCCAGTCATGCTCTTATGCATAAAGCCTGACTAGCTGCTGCACTTTTCTCATTCATGACAGATTTTTGCCAGGCATTTTGCTGACTTCCTCAAACTGACACATCTGCTCTGCTTCTTCCCTTCTTTGCCTTCAATGTCATCCTCTTTCATACAAGTTTCTTCTATGAGGTGTCCCATGTCATCTTCTCAATTTCTTATGCCATTAATTAGTTTGGTTTACTGGATATTGTTATGAAGAATTTACACTTTTCATGTTTTTACACTTTTACACATGAATTTACACTTTCTCATTAAAAGGGAACAGTGGATAGAGTTTAGTGATTATTTCTTTAATATCACCCGGAAAAAAGCATTATTCATTATAAAGTGTTGTCAGGAGGACTTGATGACTCAGGACGGCTTGATAACCTAGAGAAAAAAATATTTATTATTGTTATTCTGCTGTTAAACTACACTAGAAGAAATAGTAAACATTTAGAAAGCAGTGCTCGTATCAAACTTCCATGCGGATAATTACTGTAATAGACTTTGGGAATGGGAAGGGAGCCATAAATCAAGTGGAGATGCCCATGAGATAATCTTCTATGACAGATATAGCCATGTCCAAGAACGTTGTCTGCTCAGCACTGAATACAAACTGCTTTCAGATTCTGTCAGTATTAATCTGTTTGCTTTCACTAGCCTGCTTCCGTGCAGCTTAAAAAATTATTTCACCATGTATTTCCACCTTTATCGCCCATGGCAGGGGCATTGGAACTAGATGATCTCTAAGGTCCCTTCCAAAAGAAACCGTTGTCTGATTCTATGTTTATCATGGTTGTTACAGTCTGCCCAAGGGGAGGAAGGAGGAATAAAAGAAGAAATCCTCTGTTTCAGAACGCCTGAGATGGGTTATATTGCTCCTTTGCCTTTGCTAAGTGCAGTCACATGAGGGCACTGCATCAGTGAGCAAGAGGTCCAGATCCCTCCTGGTGGCAAACACTGTGAGCTGCCAGTCATTTATAGATTATACACAGTTGCGTGGTACCAGAATAGCTCCTGCACTTGAATCTAATTTTTGGCATTTCAAGGATCAAATAGGAAAAAAATGAAAAATTACAAACAAAATAAGGTGCATTGAGATTTCTCTAAGGAGCTTGTGTTCTAACAAGATCTTTTTTCTTCTGGCATAGGTTTTCAATCTCTTCATGACAGAGAGTCAGTCTTTTAAAGTTCTTTGAATTATTTTTGTCATGTTGTTATTCTGGAAATACATATGGGCAACTTGTTGATTATTATTGTATTGTTATAATAAGCAGTGCAAGAAACAATCTTTGATGTAGGTTTTTTTCCTAAACACGAATTTCTCTCAGGTTTTTCCCTGATGAAGCGGAACATTTCCACTGCCACTGGTAGGTCACATCATAGTGGGCTCATTCAGACTTTGTTTAGTCCGGTTACACTTGAAACTTTTTTTATGAACAGTGGTCTCCACAGGAGTGTAGTACAGTGCAGCTGTGTGTACAACCCCAATTACAGGAAAGCGCTAGTGGAGGGGGTGAGGGGTGAAGGAAGGCAGCAGTGATTACTGAGCAACACTCTGAAGTGCTCTCCAATGCCCGGTCTATGCAGGCTACATTACAATGGTGAGTTCAACACAGCTTTTAAAACCAGCAAAAGTCCTGGCTAGGATATTAGAAGTCACAAAGTGCTGTGCACCTCCTGCGCTTAAATGAGGTATATTGGCCAAAATAAGCTACATTAGAGTGTTGCTGCTATGGTGTGACTGGTTATTTTAATGCAGATCTTCCTACAAGCTCTGACCAAACAAGCTCCAAATTGCACATGGATTTTTCTGGAGTAAGAACCCTCACCATTACCCTGAACATGTTCAGGGTGTTTCAGATGATCTCTGGGCTTGTAAAATCTATCACACAGCAAATACTCTAAGAAGACATGGAGGACTTTAATGAATCTGAGCATCCTGTAACCCGTCTGTGTGGGGGTCTCTTTGCAGAATGGTTTGTCTCCATTGCACATGGCAACACAAGGAGATCACCTAAACTGTGTTCAGCTTCTGATTCAGCACAACGTGCCTGTAGATGACGTCACTAATGATTATCTGACTGCGCTGCATGTTGCCGCCCACTGTGGCCACTACAAAGTTGCCAAGGTTCTCTTGGACAAGAAAGCTAATCCCAATGCCAAAGCACTGGTGAGTACACAGTGGGGTTACTATTCACAGCTAAACGTCCTTAAAAAGTTGCAGCGAGACATTTGCAGCAAGTTATTTTCTGCCTGCTGATGGTTAATGGTGAGGGTGTGTTGTATTGCTGCAGCCCACGGGAGGATGTTCCAGGTTTAAAGCATTAATAACGTATCATACAATCAGAGCAGACCTTTGCTGACAAACAGTCAACAGTGATTTATGAATCCCTGGTGTAAGTAGAGCAGTTTGCGTGGTAGCTGTTTATGACTTGAACAGATGAAGCAGCTGCAGATATAACTGCTGCAGTTCCGGATATGGAGACAGTTCTAATTTTCTGAGCGTAACAAGAAAATCAGCAACATTTAAACCTGAGGGAATTTTTATTAACACTCAAAGCCATAAAAATAAAAAGTAGGAATGAGTTGCATAATGTATATTTGTGGTAGTTTATAATTGTGTCAACAGAGTCGCATGTCTATGTTTTCTGTATTAAAAACAACTTCATCAATAAAATCTATTGGTGTTGTTAAACTGTGTACAAAGTGAATTCAAAATTATACTTGCAGTCCATTGTTTTAATCTGGAGTTTGCCCTGACAAGGGAGCACTGAGGGCTGCTTGCACTTAACTGGAGCAGACAACAGCACAGACCTTACATCACACGAGCACACAATAGGCTTTGCTTTACATGGCAGGTAAAAAAGCTAATTTTGATGAGATCTGAGGGATCAGTTCTGTGTCAGGTCTTTTCAGAATTGTTCAGCAAAAGGATTTTTGATGAATATACACAGCGGCATCCACATTCACTGCACTAATGTTATTGTCCCAGCCACAGATGCTCTGGACAGCTTATTTTCCTGTTTTCCTTGTTTTCTGTTGTATCATCTCACACTAACAAAGATGGTAGTTAAAATGTTCATTCTGCCGCACACACAGGGTTTTTTTTTAAGGGAGGAAAAATAATCAGAATTAAACTGAATATGCATGTAATAAATGAGTGGCAAGGGGAGAAAAGTGGCAAAATTAGTTTCGAAAAGAATCCAAATGCCAGAGCTTGTAAATGGAAAATGCTGGGGATTAGGTCTTAAAAATAAAAGAAACCCCCAAAAAATTCCAAGAAAAACCCATCCCACCCATTTGAGTTAATATGCTAAACAAAAATGAAGTTTTTGATAATTTAAGTGAATGGCTAATTTTAAAAAGAAAATGATTTCTTGGAGTGGGCAATACATTCAATGATTAAAACTGGCAATATGAAATGTCTCTTTTTTTTTTTAGTTTTTTTCTCTTTTTTACATGAAAAATTTAGGAGACCCAAAAGAAACCTGGGAGGTCTTTTGTTACAACAGGAGACAGAAGTGGTATCAAAACGTATGTTTGCTCTCATTCGCAGAATGGTTTCACACCACTTCACATTGCCTGCAAGAAGAACAGGATAAAAGTAATGGAACTTCTTCTGAAGCACGGTGCGTCAATTCAAGCTGTGACTGAGGTAAGAAGTGAGCTTTTCACATGGAAATTAATTTTGATTTTCACACAAAATTCAAGGTAACTGTATTTATTACTGTTCGAGTATTTCGGAAGTATTTCTGTAATTGTATTGATTAACCTTTCAGTATTTCTGAAATATTTCTGAAAGACCATGTGCCAATCAAGTCAACAATTCTTTTCAACTAGGTATCATCAAATAATAAAAATGAATAATACGGTCAATTGTCTGTATGGATCCACAACACTGCCCCACTCAAGTCCAATTTTGAACGATGGTTTCATTCAGACTCTGTATTAGTTTTGCTCCCAGAAGTTATATTCATCTGGACAGAAATCAATAAGCTATTACTTCAGTCATGTCCAGACAGTCCACACTCGGTTACTGGCACAATTCAGACATTAATGAAGTACCTATACATACATATTTGATTTGTGTATGTATATCCTACTCAGTTAGGAGGAAACATCATTCTAGTTTTTTAAAACCAGAGGGGTTTTAAAAGTCATGGTAGCAAATGAGCAAGAGGCTCAGACAGAACCAGAAAAGAGGTGATACCTGTCCTTTTATTAGTAAATAGATACAGGAAAAAGCTAAATGTCTTCCTTTTGAATAAGAAATAAGAATATGAAAACAACATGAACATTTAACTAGTCTGATGTCAGTAAACCAAGTTAACAGTCTGACTTACACCCTCTGCATTGGTTTTGCAAGTAAAACCTTTCCAAAGCTCTTCCTTTTTTCTTCTTTTCACTGCCTCACCAAGGTCTCAAACCACATTTGACTGCACTGGTTGAGATCCATTATGGTACTTTACTGCAGGGCTCTACCTTCCTATTTGCTGTTGTCTCTGGATGTCACAAATTGCCATTGTTGCGTATAAACTGCTAACTTCAAGTACTGATCGTTTCCTGGTCCTATGGTAAAGTCCCTTTTCCAGGTAGATTCCATCTATAGATACTGCGCTCTTTTTTTTATTTCAGCTGAGGGCTTAGTGATTATGGGCAAAGGTGACACACAGGCCCCATTATCTCCTGCAGTTTATTATTGTGTGAAGGATTTACTAAATTGTGTTAAACAGGGAAAAGAACATACTCAACCAGTTATTCCACGTTCCTCCTCCTGTTTGCTGTTCTGCACGATGAAAGAACAAAAGAGTGTTTTCCTCACCTCCACCCTCCTGGGACTGCTGTCCGTCTCTGGGGAAGCTGTGTATGTCAGGGATTTCCAGAAATCCACTGAGCTTTCTTCTTCTTTTGGTAGCAATCCCCATGTTTTAGGGTAATTCTGCATGGAGGAGTATGAACGAGAGACTGGATTTCTAAAGCAAAATCCTCAAGGTCATGCCCTGACAAATGATTGCTCCCTTTTTAACCTCCCTCCCTCCCCTTCTTTCTTTCCAGTTGGTCTTTTATACCTTGTATAAGGGCAGTGGTGAAGGTTTGTGATGGTGCCTCAAGGTCCTGAGGGAAGGACAATTCTCTTTAGCCAGTGTCATTTATGCCTATGCTTCTCCTGGAGAAACAGTGGGGATGGAGCTCATCACTAAGTTAAAAAGACCTTTGTGTTTGTTCAAAAGACCTTTGTGTTCATTCAAAAGCAGCTGGATTCAGTGGGGACAGTGAGCAGTCCATCCATTTTTGCATTAGCCAAGTGTTCCAGAAAGTATTACCATTGTTTGTGCTGGGAATACTTATACATGTTTTTTTCAACTTTTGTTTTTTGGGGGATGGGGTTGGAGGGGAAGTGTCCCAAAATTATATTTAACAATATCTTAAAGAAAGAACTTGCTTAGCTGTAGTTGATGAAGGATTACTGAATTCCCAGAATGTTTTAGGTCTGCTCACAAATCTTGCTCACAGATGTTTCCAATTCCATGGGACCTTTAGTTTAAGCTTTTGAGAAGATTTGGTCAGCTCAGAAGAGCAACTAATTAAGTTTACTTACTTTGGAATATCTTTTCTTTTCCCTGTGAAGTGTTCTTATAAAAGAATGTAGATTGAGGTATTAAAGTTTGATTTTGGTTTGATTTTCAGTCTGGTCTAACTCCAATCCATGTTGCTGCCTTCATGGGACATGTAAATATTGTATCACAGCTAATGCATCATGGAGCATCACCAAACACTACCAATGTGGTGAGTAACAGGTTTCCTTTGGACATGGCAGAACTGTGAGTGTATAATAGTACCTGTGAGCAGCTCTGCTGTGAGGTGCCTAATTCTGGTGTTCACCATCCACCTCCATGGAAGTTGTGACTCCCACTGGGTTCATGGGAAAGTGCAGCCTACTGACTCCTACTTGGGAGGCACTTGACAGATTGAGGAAACCTCAAAAGAGACTGACCTTAAGTGGACTCTATTCTCTTTATTTTCTGAAGAACATACTGTAACTTCTCATATGGAATTTCTGAGATGTGCACTTGACCACTGAGCACTGTTTTCCCAGGACCCTGGGGGCCTGCCATTTAAGGAAAGTTGTGCTGTTACCAACAGATTGCAGCAGATTGTTGGGACATATTGCCCATGTCCATACAGCCGTACAAGAGCACTTCTCTACTGGATGGGCACTGTGTGCCTCAAGGCTCCCAGGGCACGTGTCAAAACTGAAGCCATTGTCAGACGGATGTTTGAAAGTCAGGAAATGGGAGCAAAATAGAAGCTTATTGATTCTTGTTAAGTTTGGCCTCAAAATCACCCTTTACACAGGTGTAGTCATAAAACAATCTTCTCATAAAGTTTTAATCTCCTAATTCTATTAGGGTACCAATCCCACTTCTAATTTCTAATTAGAATCTCGTAATTGTGTTAGATACAAAAGCCTTTTGTAAATTAGCCGATATTTGCACCTAAAGAAATATTGACATCCAAAAATGTAGAAAACAATTTATATCCTGAATTTTCTCTGGCTTCCTTGGATTTGTCTTTCATTAAGTCCATGAAACCTTAGATTAATACATTCATTAATAATTTTTTTCCTCTTGCTCCCTTATCTCAGTACCTGTCAGATAAATAAGTGATAGTATGGGCACAGAGCACAGTAGGGGAAGAGCCAAAATGCAGGAGTATCTTAATACACAAAATCTGAAAGATATTTTTTCTGTTTGACTGGATTAGGTTCTGTTTAAATGGGCATAATTTTTGACACTGTTAGTGAAATGCTAGTAAATACTAGACCCTGTACCATATCTTTTCAGCAAAAGCCTAGTGACAAAGACACCATTGTGTTGGGGAACCAACCCTGAAAGGAACTATCTGCTCTGTAGCAAACAGATAGAAGGTCAAATATTGACTTAACCTTCCATCTTGCTTACAGTCAGCTACTACAAAATACCCTAGTGGAGATGATTCTGAACTAGGTCAACAGTATTTTGGTATTTTGGAAGCACGTTGGCATTTGTTTTGCCTGCAATTTGTTTCTAGTGATATTTTGGTTTTGTTGCTAGAGAGGAGAAACAGCACTGCATATGGCTGCCAGAGCTGGCCAAACTGAGGTCGTCCGGTACCTGGTACAGAATGGAGCTCAGGTGGAGGCAAAAGCCAAGGTAAGTTGATGGTCCAGGTGTAATAACCTCAAAATTACCTGTATTGAACAAAGCAAAGCACCCCAGTCATCATTACATGTCTCTTGGGAAGAGAAAGGATAATGAAGCTAAGTGCCTTGACATAGTCACCACTGAAATTTAGATTAGACATTAAGGAAAACTTCATAAAAACAGTCATCATGCATAGGAATAGGCTGTCCCAGCAGGGCATTGAATTGACTCCCTGGGCATGCTGAAAGGTTGTGTAGATCTAGAGCTTAGAGACATGGTTTAGCAGTGGCCTTGGGACAGTTAGGTTCATGTTGGATTTGATGAGCTTAAAGTTCTTTTCCAAATTAAGCAATTATATGAGAGAAGCCAGATACCATGCCCATTCCTTAGTGTCAGCTTTTAATATCAGCTCTTACTTGCTTGAAGAATTTTGTTTTGTTGAGTGAAGGAGGCAGATGTCTCAAATTTACTTTTATTTCTGCAAAACTATTAATCCACAGCTGATGGTGTCTCCTGTGACATTCCTAAAGTATCAGCCTATATGCATTAAAAATCAGTTCCACTTCTAAAAAACACCTCAAGTAAATGCTGACTAAATATTTATAGTAGTTGTACTTTATATCTGCAAGCAGTCTGACAGGAGAAGTGAATGAAGTAGTCTGTAAGTCTCCAAAGACAGCCTGGAGAGTGAGCAGCTCATGCTCAGAAGCACAGGAATGCAGATTTTTTTTTTCATTTTTCCTGAGTAATTTCACACAGTGAATGAAGTTTTGCAAACAAGATTTCCAGTGATCAGTTTACTATCATAAATAACAACTAAACACAAAGGAGTCAGTGATGCATCAATGCTACCATCAGCTGTGAGGAATTTGTGGGAAGCAGGCACAAACTGGAAACTTGTAGAAACCATAAGGACTCTCCACCACCAGTTAAAGAGGAATTTTCTAGCAGAGGAGCAGCATACGCATCCTGCTTCTCTCTTATGCTAAATCCCAAAGGTATCAAATCACTGCTGTAGGATAGGCATGGGAAGAAGCAGCAGAGCAAATATTTTCCATCAAAATATGAGCTTTAATTTTCTCATGGAGGACCATGTCCCTTTATGTTTAGGATGACCAAACACCACTGCACATTTCTGCTCGCCTGGGAAAAGCAGATATAGTCCAGCAACTGCTACAACAAGGAGCATCTCCAAATGCAGCTACAACGTCTGGCTATACACCCCTGCATCTCTCTGCTCGAGAAGGACATGAAGATGTAGCTTCTGTTCTTCTGGATCATGGTGCATCTTTATCTATCATTACCAAGGTAATTACCAAAGTGATAACTTTAAGAGTAAAATATCCCAGTAGCAATGCTAATTATGAATTCAGTGCTGCAAGGGCCATGTACACAGAGAGATCATGTTAAGACTCATCTGCATTTTGTTGAAAGGGTAGGAAGCTGCAGATTCTTACTTTAAGAGCCCTATGTCTTAACACTTCCCAGTGATCAGACACCCTTTCTCGGAATGAAAGGAATGCAGGACAGAAATTCCTGGTGGGGATTGATAAGCTGTTACCCCTGGGTTGTGGTGCAAAGAAAGGAACTGACTCTTCCCTTTTTCAAGTTCTTCTTATGTAGATAGGGCTTTGCCCTGCAAGGGAGTGTCCCCAGACCTATACTGCTGCCTGTGTAAGGGGATGGATGGAAGCAGCTGTATCCTCATAGATCAGAGGCAAGCCTTACCCTGAGGAGTGCCTAAGGCTGCTATTTAACTGCTTTCTCTTAACAGAAAGGATTTACTCCTCTACATGTGGCTGCAAAATATGGGAAAATTGAGGTAGCCAACCTGCTGCTTCAGAAGAATGCATCTCCTGATGCTTCTGGAAAGGTAGGGCAGAAAAAGCTGCTGCCACTTTCACAGCAAATACCTAAACACACATAATATTGTAATAATATCCTTCTCCCTACTTACTAACGCACTGGTATCCACCATCTGGGTTTAACTGGAATAATTTTCATGTAATTTCCCCTCCATGCTGGGGGGATGGGAGGCATCAAACCTTTGACAGAAGTGGCTTTTATTGTTGTTAACTGACATCAAAATCGTGGCCTCTACCCATCCAGGGGAAGGAAAAAAAAACATTTCCTTACACTGCTGCTCAAACTATTTGCAGGCCTTATCAGAGTGTTCAGCAGCTGCCCCTGCTCCCCCAGTCCTCATGACAGGGGACAAAACCCAGTAGGACCTCAAACTTTTTCAAGGAGCCCAGCTTGGATTTTTACAGCTCCAAGGGGCACTTTACTTATCCACTGCAGTAAAACACTGCTGAGGGTGTGACCTTGGGGTCAAAATTCCTTACCTGCTCTGTCCCAGGGCTGGCACAGCTCTGGCTGTTCGTCTTCCTTGGGAAAAGCAAAAAAAGTACTTTAAGTGTCCTGTGAGAATTTTTAACCTCTCTTTTGGTTTTGGGATCAAAGACTTCAGCTACATGAATGAATAACAAATGTGGGGTTTGCCAAACTCTTTGCCTTTTCCCTGGAGAGAGTGTGTAAAAGCACTTGTTTGTTCTGCATGTGTTTTTAGAGCGGTTTAACACCACTGCATGTAGCTGCACACTACGATAATCAAAAAGTGGCACTTCTGCTCTTGGACCAAGGAGCTTCACCACACGCATCTGCCAAGGTACAAGTACCAGCTACTCTGGAGCAACAATACAGCGTTTTGTGGCTTTTCACTCCCTGTCTACCTCTTGTCTTTCTAGGTTGTGTTTCTTTTGACCTTTATTCATGTCTCACATAGATCTGTGTAGAATAATTCTGCAGGCAAGCAAAATAGAACTAAAGCTCCAAAACATAGATGAGATGTAGTAAAATGTAAACCCTCTTGTTTCAACCAAGGTCAGTCTCAGTGAATGCTGAGCCCTCCTTAGTACTTTTTCCAAGACAATCACTTTTATATTGTTGCTTGCTAACATCTGTGCAGGGCAGGCTGGGGTTAATGACTTGCTACACAGGGATGAGTCTCCAGAATTACTTCTCAGGTGTGACATATTTCTCAGCACAATGTATTTAATTACTGATGTCCTTCATAATATTACTGCAGTGTAAATGGACTGGTGAGAAAACGAAACAACTAGCGCCAGCCCTACTTTGAAATTTACTGTAATCAAAACAACACATAGCATAAATTTGGGAACATGAACCAGAACAGGCTGTCCAGCGAGGTTGTGTCTCTGGAGGTGTCAAACAATGTGTAGTTCTGGCACTGGAAAACACAGTTTAGTGGGCACGGTGGTGTTGGGTTGACAGTTGGACTTGATGGTCTTGGAGGTCTCTTCCAACCTTAACGATTCTGTGATTTTATAAAATGTGAAAGAATAAATATTTGAATGTATCCTAGTCCTAAGTAGACAAACAAATTTAGAGGTTATAGGGTCCATATGCTTTGTGGATCCCATTTTAACATCTTGGATCGAGAATCAATAGCTAAACAGCAACAAGATAAGTAAAACAGGGTGGAAACATGTTGTACCTTGAAATGAAGTAGGTGTGGTATAGCTAGCTTGTCTGAAACAAGCTGGAAAAGGGAGAGCTAGTGGAAATGCCAGTGTAACAGACAGACAGCTATCTCACACATGGCTGAATACAGCCCTAACACTATAAGCTTTCTGCATGGTTAAAGAAGAGGATGGAGTCTTGCACATGGTGGGTCCCAGAGAGGAAAGTTAAACAAACACGGACAGCCCAGCAGCAAAGCACTGTTTAAAATCAATAATGTCAATCATGGTGTTCTGCCAGAGCCAGTGCCCCAGGAGGTGACCTGGGATGATCTCTGATCTTTTACTACTGCAGCACAGTGCTCTTAAATGTGAGGAAGAAAAGGGCCTTCTGAGGAGGATGTGAAGGCACTGACCCACTTTTCACTAAAAGAAACTACCCATGAAAGCTGCACATCAGTCACTGCCCAGGGCTTGGGTAGTCCAAGCCAAGGTGGAAGCACTTTAGATTATGGTATAATTAATATTATACCATATTATATCAAAGTCCTATGTCAGGTCACCTTCACTTCCCCCATCTGTAACAGAGCAGTTTCACAGCTGCTGCTCCAGCCCTTAAAGTGCCAGCTGTACATCTTCCCAAAAGAAATCATTTTGTAGGGTTCCACAGTGAGCTGCAGCAACACTAAGCCAGAGCATCAATATGAAATAAAATTAACAGCAGTGTGATCATTGCTTTGGGCACCCTCAGTGCAGTCATCTGAAAGGTGATGTTGGAAAGAGCAGATGATTTCCCATTACTTTTTAAAATGTAGTGTAAGAACTAAATGCATTATGGCATATCTCATCCCTGGCTCCACAGTGAGTTTTCAGCAGCAGCTGCTTTTTCTGTGACACTCCTGTCTGTAACACCAATCTTCAGAGTAGCCTTTTCCCTTTATACCTCTTTTCCCAGCAGCCAGAATTAGCAGTTCCCATTCTGCCAATCTTCTTCATTCCCCTCTGCATCCACAGGTAGCGGCAAAGTACAGCCCTTGCAAGGATGAGATGCAGACTGAGACTGAGATCCACTTCAGTTTTATTTCTCAGTTCTTTTTGCCTTCTCTGGATGATCTGCATCTCCTCATCCCATTGAAAGCAACATCTGACCATTTCTACGGAAAAAGGCTCAAAAGCAATGTCTGTTGCTTTACAAAATATGTGTGAGCGCCATTTAAAGTGCACAAGAGTATGTTCAAGATTTAACACATAGTATGTAGGATTTAGTAGGTGCTGATGTGGTAATGGCTGTTTTACATGACAGCCTCACGCAGGAAGCCTTAAGGAAGAGGACTGGGCTTGTTTTCCTGAAGCATTTTCTCTTCAAAGTGAAAATTCAGTGACCTTACACTTCCCTTATTAATCGTGGCACTGTGGCAACATTTTAGAAATGTTTTATTATCCAAGGTCTGAACTGAATTCAAATGGAATTTTGAAGGTTACAGAACCTTTTCTATGTGGAGGTAGTACTGTCATTCACTTCCAGATTATTCTTTTTATATATATATATATATATAAAAATATATATATTATCATATAATTGTATAATATTATACAAATATTTTTATATATATATTTATATATATATATATATATAATAGCAATGTATATAATCACATATCTTACTAAAGACCTCTGGCAATCTCTTGTGCCAAAAGCTGGTCATGTCTTAGTGATTTGACATTTATGTGCTTAACAGCTATTCTTGTAGCTGTTAGACATATGTTAGACATATCTACTGCCAAATCTTTCCCTTTCTTAATCACACAAAAGCATTTTCATTGTTATTAGTGGACTCCCTGGGTACACATATTGGACAGAATAAAAAAAAAAATAAAGAATGCAGCACATCAGATTTTATACTTTAATTTTACTTGATCTGAACAAGAACAGCCTGACAATAAGGTTAGGGTGAATGCTGCAGGAAAGGCCATATTTCATGTACATAATGCTTTCATTCACACTGGGAAATGGGAAAAAAGCCCCAAACAATACCAGCTGTTCTGAGTTATGAGCACACATCCTGCCCTTCAGTTTGTTAAGGATTTTATGGATATTTAAGGAAAAGTAACAAATGTTTGTGAAACAGAGCTCAGATTCCTATTGCTGTAGGTTGTGAACAGATTGATTTATTTTTCCTAATGTGCAATCTTCATTCAGTATCTTCCTATTGCATTTTCAACACTAGATTGCTTAACACTCTGAGATGTTCATTTCTACAACTAGTTAATATTGTATTTGACTGACAGAATATTTAGAGCCAACCACTTGCAGCTGTAGAGGTGGGTAGGTGCAGGGAAGTGATTTATCACCTTGTTTAATGAGTAGCTTTCTCTTTTAATGAAGCACTTTCTGTCAACAGAATGGCTACACGCCACTGCACATAGCTGCCAAGAAAAACCAGATGGACATCGCAACCACGCTGCTGGAATATGGTGCTGATGCCAATGCTGTAACCAGACAGGGCATTGCCCCTGTCCATCTCGCCTCTCAGGATGGCCACGTGGATATGGTGTCATTGCTTCTTACTAGAAACGCTAATGTCAATCTCAGCAACAAGGTAAGTGTCCTCCCTGCTTGGTGCTGAAATAAGCAGATGTGCTGGTGGGAAGGAGGGAAACCTGCAATTAATACACACCTGCTGTGATTCTACATGGTTTGAAAACCACTGGAGATGTTCACTAACATTTCTTGTAGCAAAGAGAGCAGCATGCAGAGTGCCACATCATGTTGAATGAACCTTATTTTGCATTACACAAGTTTTGATGTCAGTAGATGCTGCAGAGGAACTTCCTAATCCATCTCCCATCCATGTTGTGCCAAAACGTGCCTAGAGGGAAAACATCTTTATCCCTGCAGCAGGTAGTGGGGTTGGCTTGTGTCATTTATGTGCCTCTAGACACATGCCTGCCCATTAAGCACTGGTGACGATTGTTAATATAAGTGGTCGTTTCTCCCCTGGCTGTGTTCCGTAGAGCATGGTGACTTCTGGTATAATTTCTGCTGGGGGGAGGAAAGGGAAATCGGCAGATTTCAGCTTCTGTATGTATGAATTTATGGCTGTTACATTTGTTCTGTAGTACTGCTTCTAACAAATGCACAGCCTCAATTCTTCCATTTCTTCACCAGTCACCAGAGATGCTGTGTAGTGCAATTTCAGTAGGGATTTACGTGGCTAGAGTAGGAAGCCAGGAGACAAATTTTTCATGAAAAATATTTCTCATTCTCTGTGGGTAGAAGGACTCAGTGTCCGCTGAGGCTGTGGTGATGCTTCACAGAGTTGCTGTGTTTTCCTGTTTCTAACCATATAGTTTGGCTATTTTGGGGCCCTCCTTCAGGAAGCTTCTCTTGCAGATGTTGATTTTATTTCCTTTTTCCCCCCCAGTCTCAGTCAAGTGTGTGGGTTTATCGATTGCAGGATGTAGTGTGTATCCCCACGGAGCAATGTCCACATTGTGCATCACATAAGCTATTGCGGTTGGGCTGCTGAGTCTAATACAGAGTGTGATTGCAACTGCTTGGCATTTTGATTCAGTCCCACCAGAGGTTTTTTACCTGCACCATCCTTCAATCTGTCACTGTTGGTTGAAGCCAGACATCTAAAGCAAACTAGCTTCTGAGTTTTGCCATGGGAATAAAAAGAGCCCTTGTTTTTCTACAGGATCCACACCAGGGCTGGGAACTGAATGCTCAGAGCCCCACTGTAGCACTGAGCACTTTCCGCTTCTTTTTTAGAAGGTTAGGTCCATAATATTGAGGCTCCATGATATAATTTGCAGTTGGTTACTGACAATATCAACATCCCTCAGTAGATTCTCTCTTCACCCCTTTCAACTGAGGTCTTTAATGTGACAGAACATCACGTAGCTTTCTGAGATTTTAAGGATTTTAGATCTTGAGTTTCAGATAAGAAAAATAATGAGGTATCCACAAAGTCACTGCATGTCATTTAACAATCCACCTGATCCCAGAGAACTGTAATTTTATCTTCTTTCTTTGTGTTTGAGAATGAGCAGTTAGGGGAGTGAAAAGTAAGGACAAATCTTGAGTGAACAGCACTTCTAGAAAACCTGTAGAAGTGTAACCAAAACTCAAGGTTTCTTTTAAAATCTTACTCTAAGAAATTGAATAGTAAAAAGGTACTGCATGACTTCCTTTTAATATGCTGTAATTTTGCTACTTCATATTTAATGATGCAGGGAGGAATGTTCCTTCTGTAAAAGAAACATTATCTTCCTGCTGCTCAGATTTTCTTGTAAACCAACAAACGCGTTTAGGAAGCATACAACAGAGTGAAAGTAGAATTTATCATTTTTTTAGTTCAGTAGGATGTTTTTTGGTCATACTGATACCTGAATTTGCATCTAAGTATTCATGTGCCTCCTCTGAACATTGTCACTTATTGCTTCACACTTACAGAGTGGACTGACACCACTCCACCTGGCTGCTCAAGAGGACAGGGTCAACGTAGCAGAGGTTCTTGTTAACCAAGGTGCTGCCGTTGATGCCCAGACAAAGGTATGAACATGTCAAAATGTATTATTTGCTTCCTGGGAGATGCAAGTCTGTAGACCGGACTAATAATTATCTTTAGGATAAAACTGAAATATCAGTGGAAAAATGTTGCTTCTAATAAGTTGTTATAGAATATGTTCTGAAAATTGAAGATATGTAAACTTGAATCCAGAGAAGGGCAATGAAGCTGGGGTCTAGAGAAAAATGAGGAATTTCTTATGAGGAAGAGCTGAAGGAGCTGGGCATTTTTAACCAAGAGGAAAGGAGGCTAAGGGGCAACCTTCTTGCTCTTTACAACTACATGAAAGGAGGTTGTAGAGAAGTGGATATTGATCTCTTCTTCCAAAGGACAATCGATAGGACAAAAGAAACAGGCCTCAAGTTGTGCTAGGAGAGGTTGAGGTTGTCCCTGAGGAACAATTTCTTCCTCAAAAGGGTTGTTAGAGCCCAGCAAAGGCTACCCAGGGCAGTAGTGGAGTCCCCATCACTGGGGCAACACATAGGTGTGGTGCTGAGGAACATGGTTTATTCATAACCTGGCAGTGCTGGGTTAAGGTTGGACTTGATGACCTTAAAGGTCTCTTCCAACCAAAATGGTTGTGATTCTGTGTATATTTATTGGTTTTCAGGGTCATACTGCCAAATATTTAGATCAATATAGATTTAGATTGTATCCTGCTATTGTGTTTCACTGACATTTATGTAAGGGAACAGAAAAGCTTGAGCTCTCTATTCACGGAAGTATATTTTACCATATATACATTCCCTTCTGCTTTTAGTATTTTCAGCTTGTCCACATTCTATTCAGCTGACAGTAGAGAGAAATCACAGGAGAGCTCTTAATGAAAACATCTGCATTTACAGCAAGAGAAACAATGTGAATGCAGCAGAAGCTGTTAAGCAGTTAATAATTTTTTCCATGACTTAAGAGACTTTATGAAATGAGATCATCTCTGTTCCCTGAGCTGATGCTAAAAAGCCATCATAGATAGGATTCTGTAAGTAAAGTCATTATTCATTCATAAAGATTAACCCCTGCTTCTACTGCCTGAATCAGTCTTTGTGACTGCGTGCCTCAGAATTTCTAAACCACTTTGTTTTTCAAAGCATCATGCAGATACAGTCAAGATACAGACTTTTTCTCTTTAGGCTAGACTATTGTTCTTCTGACAGTAAACATTAACCTCGTATGTTGTCTGTAAATATTGTTCTACTCTACCTTCAGCAATATTAGAGAGGAAATATTTAACTTTTGAGGACAGATTTGAAATTCTCTACTTTGAAATTGTCTGATATAAGAGTGAGCTGGTGCAGAGGGAGCTGCACTAAATGTGAGCCAGCAGTGTGCCCAGTTGACACCAAAGGCCAATGACATCCTGGCTTATATGAAAAATAGTGTGGCCAACCAGACTAGGGACATAATTCTTTCCCTGTACTCAACACTGGTGAGGCTTCACCTTGAGTACTGGGGGCAGCTCTGGGCTCCTTACTTCAAAAAAGAGATCCAGGTGCTGGAGCAGGTCCAGAGGAGAGCAACTAGGATGGTGAAGGGACTAGAGGGAAAGTCTTATGAAGAGAGGCAGAGGGAGCTGGGGTTGTTTAGCCTGGAGAAGAGGAGACTCAGGGGATACCTTATAGCTCTCTGCAACTATCTGAAGGGAAATTGTCCAAAGGTGGGCGTTGGGCTTTTCTCCCAGGCAACTAGTGATAGGATGAGAGGGCAGGGCCTGCAGCTGCACCAGGGGAGGATTAGGTTAGATATTAGAAAGCATTTTCTCATGGAAAGGGTGATCAGACCCTGGAATGGACTGCCCAGGGAGGTGGTGGAGTCCCCATCTCTGGAGGTGTTTAAGAAAAGACTGGATGTGGCACTTAGTGCCACGGTCTAGATTGTGGTGATCTCGGGTCATAGGCTGGGCTTGATGATCTTAGAGGTCTTTTCCAGCCTCAGTAATTCTGTGGTTCTATGATTCTGTGAAATACACACATACAAAGGTGGCTCACCTCAAAATTTAATTGCCTAAAAATATTTTTTCCTAAATATTTGTATTTCTAATAAGAATCATAGCTTTCCAAGGTGCTTGAAGATGGCTTTTGAGCCCCCGAGTAATTATACCTCACACTTGACAATATTGATTTGAAGACCAATATCATAGGTAAATTCCAAGAGCCTCTGAACAAATAGTTTTCTGCTTACTAGTGGTGTACACAGTGCTCAGAATGTAACAGTGATGGTTTCGGTGTTGATTCCACTTACATTCTTCATGCGCTGTCTAGTAGACATCAGCGACCATTCCTTAAGCTAGATTCTATGACTGTGATTCTCTGTAAGTAATTAAGAGTGATCAAATACGTGGACTAATTCTGATCAAATCACCTAAAAGAGCCAGGTCTCACAGCCTGACGTGCCCCTTTGTAGCAGCTTTCACAACTCTCTGCTACATTTGTGCCTCAAGAGAGGTGCTGCATTTGCAGCCCAGAGACGTTCAGGCCTGTTAGATCGGCCAATGATATTATCACTCTATCATCACACTGATATGTCAGGAAAGAGATATCATCATCTCTGGCTACACCTCAGCTGATTATAATTCATGGCAAAGAGAAGACTCAATGTTATGTGATTTCCCTACAGTGTGATTTCAGCTGCACCAGCTACTGATTTCAGGGACATTATCCTGACATGAAACTGAAATGGTTCTGCTGAAATCCCAGGAGCTTCTACAGCTTTAGGATTTTGTAACACATCCTCAGCTTGTATTTCACAGGTTAATCAGTCCGGATTCTTACTGTCTACTACATCATCCAACAGCAGGTGATGTCTGCCCTGGTTCATTCTTTGCACAATCTCCTCAGATGTCTGTGGTTGCCTTTCTGGAGATCACTCTATATCCTGATTTTGGTTTCTGTAGCAAGGTATCACAGAACCTGCTCTTTAACCTCAGACCTGGTCTGAGCATTGCACAGCTTATCTGCGAGCGTTTGCCTTTCTGCCACTGTGTCCCACAAATAGTAAGTAGTCTAATGAGACATTCACACTGACAGGTGCAGGTGGCCATGTGTTCCCTTTCTCTGCTCTTCCCTGTCCAAATACAATCCCATTCTGGACCAGTGGCCTTTTAGACACATTAGCACAGTAGAAACATCTGAGATACTGTCACAGCTGAGAGGCAGGGCATGGTTTTGGGTCTTCAGGCCAGCCTGGCAAGGTTACACTAACTCTGCACTGAACTTTTAGCCTGGCAGGATGCCAGTGTGGTGGAGCAGGGGCTCTGCAGAGACACACACTTAAGAGGAGATTGAGTTTATCATTCAGAGATGGAGCTCTTGGTGGAGCTGAATTTCTTAATTGCATTTCTGAAAACTGAACTAGTCAGTAGGTAAAACCATGCATGGGGAAAAAAAATAAAAGCAGTCATGTCTGGCTGTCTGCAGCAGGTTTTGTTGCATTGTGCTGCGAGACCCACCATACACTGACCATGTGTTCTCTGCAGGTGAAGTTTAAGTGATTGAGTTGTAAAATAGCAGCCCTGTAGTTAAAAGCACTCTGGTTTAGGTGGATTAACTGTTCCATGGGAATAAAAGATCTGTGCGTGCTGCCTCTAAACCCAGTGGCACTGGGAAAAAAGATACAGCAACAGCTGAGTTGGCTGCAGAAGCGCTGCTGCTATGCCTACATGTTTGCACAAGACTGTCCGATTCAGAGTTTTGGGCATACAGTGGCAGAGATGTGACTTTACAAGTCAGTGAACTCACACAGCTTATGTTGGTGTTATTTTGGACATCTCTGCTACGAGCAGCATCACTGCACACCTTCTGTTTGTTTCTCTCCATTTCACATCCAAACACTTGTTACCACAGATATTGTGGTCTAGATGATTATTCGGTCATCTTTGATTTTGTTCTTTATTCACATTCTCTCCATATTGTATTTCTCACTTTCCCAGGTTAAGTAAATGTTGGTTATGTCACTCCGGCACAATAACTATCAGTAAAGCTAGATCACTTAATATGTTAGGTCAATCCTCTTTTTGAGTAGGGATGAATGAGCTATCATCTTCCATCTCTGGTGCGTGTTCTTGAATCATCATTTATATATAACTGACACTCCCTGGTTTGCAATTCTGACATATGGGAGTTCTTACTCCTGCTCAGGTTCTGAGGGCCACACACACACAAATGGGTTTTTGCGGGTGGTTAGAGGAGAATAATGAACAGAAATACATTTTGTATCTTGAAGCTACAGAAGGAAAGAAAATATCCAGTACTACAGAAAAATATGTTGTGCAGAAGACTAATGTGAATAATTAGGATCAGTTCTGACTCTAAAACTTGGGAGCATTTTTTAAATCTGTCTTGGACCTGAACCACTGCAGAGCTCATTCTCTCTCAGGATGGTTTCCCCTGCCCCCACAGTAATTTTTTTCCTGAACTTCGTTGTAGAGAAAGGCATGAAAGGAAGACTAGCTCATGGATTTGAAGTCCATTTATGGATTTGTGTTACAGGATGCTTCTGGTCCTGCTGTATCAATTACTAAAATGCTTTCTAATCCCAGAGCTGCAGTTAGTCTGTCTCCATCAACACCAAAAAGTAAATAGCACAGATTTGGCCCACACAATCTTGGCTTGAAGGCCATGGGGCTGCTCCTGCCACTTGGAGAGGAGATTTTATTAGGTGATTTTAAGCCTGACCATGCTAGACTGACCTACAATTGACAAGCCACCAGAACCCCTTCATCTCAATATGCAAGAAGCAAATAACCAGTGCTGAATTAACAAACACTAAAATGTGTTTCAATTGGTGAAACTTCAGAGCTGTATCAAAACCCTTAACATTTTGAAAGCTTTAAAAATGGAGGACAGTGTCCAGAGAAGGCATCTTAGCAGGTTTTATCCATTCTGACACTACCTTTGTGTGTCTCAATGTAGGAGTGTTAAAGTTTCTGATGCTGAAGCTCTGTGTGGTACAGTATCACACACAACACAAGGAATGCTCCTGTTACTCGTAATATTTAGAGTAAAAATCTAATCCAAAATTATAGCTGCAAGCAGATGGTTCCTTCTTTGGTGCTCATGTCCAGTGGGTAAAAGCTATGCTGCTACATGTGATGTTGCTTTTGTTGCAGGGCTTTTGTGCTGCGAGTTGGCATGAGGTTAATATTGTTTCATGGTCTCCAGATGTCATTATTCACTGTTATCCTACCAGGCAGTGCTGTTGTAGCATTATTGTGATGGACTGGCAAAGGCAGACAGAGGAGAGAAGCGTTATGGTTCATTCAAGGATGAAGAGCAGGCTGTGGAGCTTTGACCTCAGAGTGCGGGACATTTTAGTCAGACAGTTGCTACACTGCACTTGGCGTTGGGTCTCTGCTGGGGGAACTGATAGTCTCATAGTCTCTGGTCAACAACCGTCTGGAAAATAAAGCCAGTATTAAACTATCTTTTGTTCCTACAACTATGGCATTGGTAGGAGATAATGCTGACTGAGAGGTCAGGATATTCTTTTGCAGGTTGAGCCAGGCCTTTTATTTCAGATTTATTCAGGGAGATTTATTGGGGTCTGCCTGCCTTGTTGTGACGGGCCCAGAACCAGCGAGAGTGCTACAATGGGTTACTGCAGTAACTGCATTTTTCCATTGCAATATCTAATTTTCAGACACAGAAGGAGATTGGGAGGAGTCAGGGAAGTTGGTAAGGGCTGTTGAGAAGAATCACTTGCATACAGAAAGGACACCCAGATATGGGTATCTTCAGTTATCTCTAAATAGTACATTATTCCTCTCTCTCCTTGCTATATGTTCACTTATGATCAAGATGTTTGTGTGGAAATTCCTGGCTTAATAATGTGCAATAATCATAGAATTTAAGAACATAACTCCACCAAGCCCACCGGTAAACCAGGTCCCTAAGCTCCAGAGGACATGACTTTTAAACACATTCAGTCCCTAATGTTTTTCCCCAGTGTCCAACCTAAATTTCCTGCAGTACAACTTGAGGCCATTTCCTCTTCCATTCTATCACTTCTTACTTGGGAGAGGAGAGCAGTCACCACCTCTTTACAGCCTTCTTTCATATATGGGGTCCCCCAAGGATCACTATTGGGACCAGTCCTCTTCAATCTATTCATTAATGACTTGGATGAGGGATTAGGGTGCACTGTCAGCAAGTTTGCTGGTGCCACAAAGCTGGGTGGTGTCGCCAACATCCCAGCAGACTGTGCTGCCATTCAGTGAGACCTGGACAGGCTAGAGAGCTGGGCNTTCTCCCCCTCTACTACTTTGCACTAGTGAGACTGCATATGGAGTATTGTGTCCAGTTCTGGTCCCCACAGTTCAAGAAGGACATAGAGCTGCTGGAGGGTGCCCAGCATAGAGCAACAAAGATGATGAAGGAAGTAGAACAACTCCCTTCTGAGGAAAGGCCGAGGGAGCTGGGTCTCTTGAGCTTGGAGAAGAGGAGGCTGAGGTGTGACCTCATTCATGTCTATAAATATGTGAGGGGTGGGTGTCAGGAGGATGGAGCCAGGCTCTTCTCAAGTTATCTAGTGATAGGACAAGGGGCAATGGGTGCAAGCTGAAACATAGGAGGTTCCATATAAATATCAGAAGGAACTTCTTCCCAGTGAGGGTAACAGAGCATTGGAACAGGCTGCCCAGGGGGATTGTGGAGTCTCCTTCTATGGAGGTGTTCAAGACCCACCTGGAACTGTTCCTGTGTGACTTGGTCTAGGTGATCCTGCTGTGGCAGTGGGATTGGACTAGATGATCTTTCAAGGTCCCTTCCAATCCCTAATGATTCTATGATTCTATATGTATGCAGCAATGAGCCTTTACAAGGCACTGCAACATGTTAGGTCCTGATTCAGCAAAACAGAGAGGTGTGTGTGTACCCTGAGTTCTGCTTGTTGCATTCAATCAAGGCTGAATGCTGTTGTGATCTTTGGATCTTCAGAATTTTCTACCCATATCAACAATAACACTGAAGCTTCATTGTCTGACATTTACAGTAGAAAAAACAAAAGCAGCTTGAGAGTCAGCATGACTAGAATAATGCAGTAATTCAAGCTGTTAAGATTTATCGTTATTGCCCATGGAGGATATTAAAGTAATTCACTGACATGATCTATAAGGCTTGTGATGCATTTCCCTCAACTGAAAAATATCGAAAGGCTACAGAGCAAGAGCTGGTTTGTGTTTGTGTGTGCTGTTAGAAAGCTCAGTATTTCTGATTTGATTTCATTTTTTGGCATTTATTCTTGCTGCTATCCCCCATGCTGCTGCTCATTCTTCGAAATAGCTGGACACAATGCAGCAGCTGACTGCCAGAAGGTGATGCACATTAGAACTGCATTAAACAAAAGCTCTGATTTTCTTAGAAATTAGTTTTTTCATGTTAGGATTCCACCTAAGTCCCTTGGAACTTTGCTGGTGCATGTAACTCTGGACTGCCATGGAGAAATTAGTATAATTATGGAGCTGGCTTGGTTTCATTTGGTGGTGGGTTTTTTTTGAATTATTAATAGCTTTTGAAGCAAAATATTTTAGCCCTCTGGACACAATCTTTGCTAATTAGTTTTATCACGACCAAAGCCTTCAGTCCAAACATTGCTAACTGCACATGGAAGATGTCCTCCAGTACCTGATGAGGTCTAACATGCCCAGAAAGATGTGATCCACCATATCAGATCTCTGTCAATCTGCTGTGAATGGGTTCGTGCTCCATCAGGTCATGCCTTACCAAACATGATGTGTCATGAGGTGGCCACAGGGTATGGCAAACTTAGAACTCCTACATTCCTCCGGGTATTTGAGACAAGAAACTGGTCTTTTGCCACCAGGCCAGCAGGTGCCCATGTTGCTACTACTCAGGGCACATGTGATGTCAGTAGCAGAGAAACTGGCATTCAGTGCGTGCATACTTGAGTAGGCCTGCAGCTCCTAAAGCTTCAGAGGGAAACTCCTTCAGCTTAAAGATCTGTAGCAGTGAGAATAGTGACTGTGTCTCCATGGAGAGGTTTTTGTTGGATATTAGGAAAATTTATTCACTGAAAGGGTTGTAAATGCCTGGCACAGGCTGCCCAGAGCAGTCATGAAGTTCCCATCCCTGGAGGGATTTGAAAGACATGTAGATGTGATAGTGAGAGGCATGGTTTAGTAGTGACCTGGCAGTGCTGAGTTAACCATTGGACTTGATGTTTAAAGGTCTGCTCTAACCAATATAATTCTGTGATGCTATGAAAAATTTTCATTTGATCTCTGATTTACGCAGCTGTCTGGTCAGGAGTGGCAAAGAGCATCAATGATTACTCCTTTAGCCATTTATGAAGGCACCACATGTAAATATTTGCATATATCATTTGTGGAAGTAAATTGATGTACCACAGCAACTACTGAAGGTTTCATAGCTGCTGCTGCAATATTCATTGTTACAGACTGGAGAGGAGAGCCTTCACAGGTCACTTCAAAGGGAAAGCTGAGATTAGCTGGTCTTCGCTCTTTGGTACTCTCCAAATTTTAATGTTTTAAGGTAGGGGGTTCCCAGTAGATGGCCCTTGACTTTGGATTTCATCTCTCTGGTTGGTTTTATTTGTCTGATTTTTGTTGATCTTGCAGTCATGTTAAGAGGCCTGACTTTGAAGGGAGATAATGAAGTTCTTGTATGAGGAGGTTTTGCTGCTTTTCTGTTTCTTTTTAACTCATACATTGATGTGAGTTTATCTGTGGGCATGTAGGAGCAGGGACCACAGAAGCTGTGTTAGAAGTACCTGGCTGTAAGTACTTAGAGCATTCTGCTATAAGACACAAGAATCTGGCCAACTTTGGGAGTCCTGTCTCACTGAGGCCTCTGGCATTGCTAGGAAGCATTTAGGTCCATCCTAAACTAATAGGAACTATAAGATGAGGTCCCTGCATTCAGTTCATGATGATTACAATCAAGCTGTTGCTCAGGCTCTTAGCACCATGTGCAATTAGTCTGTGGGAAAAGTTCTTTGTGTCACTTGGCACCTGATCGAATGTTCCTGTAAGTCAACGGAAAGTTTCATTCTGCTGATGACAATGGAATTTGGATCCAGCACAGTTTCTTGCAATGATTAACTTGTCCTGGTTGTCAAAGCTAGTTGTTTCTTTAGATGGCAAAGGATATAATTTAATGAATAAAAAGCCCACACACCCTTATTTAAAGTAACTGACACAGCTAGCATCTCCTAGCCTGTGTTCATACAACTGAAATTGGGCAAGTATGTGACACAGTACCAGAAGCAAAGAAAATGGTGTGTGTAAACCTGTGAGCACTTGAAACGTCCCTCTTGTGGAAATAGTTCACATTTAAGGTTTCTTTCTTTCTTCTGAGTACCTTTGAAAATGTAATGCAGTGCTGGCTTCTGAAGCCTGAGCTGAACTTGGACTTAAGTCCTCATTGCTTTTGGCCAAGTTGTCCAATCTGGCCACCCCTCACTGATATGGATCTGCAAACGAAGGGGGACAGGCTGCAGCTTTTCACTTCCTGGGCACATCTACCTATTGAGCAAAGGGCCTTTCTTCTCAGAGCAAGAAAGCAAAGACAATTTCTCATTTCTAAACACTGCTGAGAGCAGCAGGAATCTGATCAATAAAATATCATCCCATCTTGCAGTGTTTCCACCCACAAAGTTGGCTTTATATGCAGTTTTAACTGGTTCAGTCTCTTCTGGTTGTGTGGCTGCATTGGGCTCTACCAGCAGCCAAGACAAGCATCACAGCCGTGTTTCCCCATATAGCTGACCTTCCTGCCACCAAACTGAATGAACTCAGCCAGCTTCACCCCTCTTACCCTTGTTCTGAAAGCAAAATTCTTGTAGATTACAACGCACCTCTGTAGTGTATTTTACCACATGTTTACTGTATTTGTGTTTGTCATACCCAGTATGATTTTTACAGCCTGGCAATTGCTTATTCCATACAAACTGACAGTAGAGCATGAGGAAAGTACCTGCACTGGAAGTCCCACAGAGTAGCCAAAGGACATCTTATACTGGCAGTATACTTTCATCCTGCTTGCAGAATGATGAGGCCCCACACGAACACTGAGTAAGATGACCCTTCTGGCATCTCAGAGCCCATCAAGTGGAAATCTCACCCTCAGGGTCTTGATGATTCATCTCATGAGAGAGGGAAGCCCATTAATCCATTTCTGTGACTCAAGCAAAGCATCTGCTGGAAAGCCATTGAACTATTGGTGTGAGCTGAGGGAAGGTTTAAGGAACACTGGCCTCTCTCCATGCCATGGAGTGAAATAGCAAGCTCCCCATTTCAAGGTACCCATTTCCTGAATGGCAATTTGTGCCTCTTTTGATTGATTGTTTGTTAAAGGAAGAAGAGATAGTGTTGTCTTGCAAGGAAGATAAGGCAGGAAAAGATAATTACTTCAAGAAAGATAATCTAATCTTGTCCAATACATTAATCATTTCAAGTTAGTCCAAACTTTTTCCCATCTAACTTTTCTCATGAGCTGATAGATTAGAAAAAGAGCAAGATTTGGTCCTCCTTGTCATATTGCATGTTAAATGTTAACTACTGACTGAAGTGTTTATTGCAATTAACAGGTGTCAGTATGTTGTTTGACTTATTTACATGTGTGTGGTGTAACGTAAGGGAGCTCAGAACCAGTCTGGTAACTCCTGCTTTGCTACCAAGAATAGCTTTTAAAAACTAGTAGTGTTTTCTTTATAAATCTTGTAAGGTTTTAAAGTTATATACTTCTTGTGCTAACTGGGTGTCAAAAAAAATTACAACATGTGTACATTTTACTATAAAAAAAGTAATTCCATTGTGTTTTGAGCACTCGATGGGGGAGTCACAGTGTTGACAAGCAGTTTTAGTCCGTCCACTAGTAATAGGAATAAAAGGGATAAATTTGCTTTTCTCCTCTTTTTGCTTGACAGGAAAAAAGCCATTTCTTCCTGTTGGTATAACAAAAGGGCAAACGTGTGAGAAATTAGACTTTTCTGTTTTAGAGCCTTGACTCACCAGCTGGTGTTCCAGTTTCTGCAGGACTATTTCATTCTGGCAGAGCTCGCAAATCAAGTCCATTTTAGGTTTCCCTTCTGGGTGTTTCAGTTAGAATGGATGAGCTGCAGATTGCACCATGGCTAAGGCTGCCTGGGGTTTAAAAAGTCATTATTTCTCATTTATTTATTTGTTTATTGTCACACTGGAGGAGCACCAAGCAAGTAAACTTCACTGTGCCAGGTGTTATACACATCTTGATTAACAAAGATGGGTTCTGCACCAGGGACCTGATAGTCTGATCATTGAAGGTCATAGAATCATAGAGGCATTAAAAGCTGTGGGTTGTGAGAACCTTCAAGGGTCATCTTGAGCAGGGACATCTCCAACTAGAGCAGGTTGCTCTCAGCTCCATCCAACCTGACCTGGCACTTGGCCTTGTTGAACCTCATCAGGTTCACATGGCCCCACTTCTCCAGCTTGTCCAGGTCAACTCTGTGTGTTGAAGATTACACAGATATGAGGCATTCAGAGGGTCAGAAAGAACAGGGTGTGAAACAACAGTCATGAGAAGCATGGAATTTTTCCAAGGTTGGAGGATATTTCACACAGGCCAAAGAAACAAAGCTCAACGTGATTTCTACTGCTTCGTATCTGGTTTTGGTTTTGTGAGGAGATGTGTGGGATCTTCGCATTTACTGATTGTTTCTGTCCACTCTAGATGGGATACACTCCTTTGCACGTTGGTTCCCACTATGGAAACATAAAAATTGTCAACTTCCTTCTGCAACATTCTGCAAAAGTGAACGCCAAAACGAAGGTTAGTTCCCCACCTCAGCCCCACTCGCTCCATGAAGGTAAAAATGTGCTTTGTGCCCGCTGCAGCCTTTCCCTTACTCTTTTTTCCCTGTGCCTGCAGAATGGGTACACACCGCTGCATCAGGCTGCCCAGCAAGGGCACACCCACATCATCAATGTCCTGCTCCAGCACGGTGCAGCACCAAACGAACTCACTGTGGTAAGTGCTGATGGACCACCCCTGCAAGGCCACTGCCTTCCCCTCCGCCTCAGTCCTCCCACCCTACACAAAAGGAAATGAGTTTAAAAAACAAATATGTGTGGTAGCAGAGGAAAAAAGCAGAGGAAGCATATTCCCATCACCTCCATGGCCTCTATGCCATCATCTCTTCCAGAACAGCAAACAGCTGAAAGTCTTTTCATTTTCAGCCTGCTTCTGTAAAGAGTTGGAAACATCATTGTATGCCCTACTACCCCAAATATGTTTATCTCAAACATGCCAACATTCATAACTACACTTAATTAGCAGTTTCTATGCTTTTCCCTGCTAACGCTGAACTTGTGTTATGCATTACCAGAATGGGAACACTGCCCTTGCCATTGCTAAGCGACTTGGCTACATTTCAGTCGTTGACACATTGAAGGTGGTGACAGAAGAGACCATGACTACGATTGTAAGTACAGCTTAGTTCAGCAGTGAATGGAAGAGTTTTTCCTAAGCCAGCATGTTCAGCTTTGTTCAGTTACGTGTCTGCTGAGATTCCAGTTAAAATTCCACCTATTTCCATTTAGCAGTATAAAGTGGATATTAGGCCAAATAGGAGCAGTATACTTTTAAGGTAGTAGGGACTACTTGGATTTATGCAGGAAGAGTATCAACCAAGCAGAAAACACACACTTTAAGTGACGCTGCACATGACCACATCTTCCACACATGTATCTTGTTCAGGACAAAAATCAGGAAAATAGGGTAGTTTGTAATTGAGGATGCTTCTCCACACATTGCTCTATGGATAAAATAGTTTGGTGAGAAACCACCATGCACATTTAGGTTAGATATGAGGAAAAGCTTCTTCATTGAAAGGGTTATCAGACCTTGGAACAGGCTGCCCAGGGAAGGGGTTGAATTGCTATCCCTGGACCTGTTGAAAAGTCATACAGATCTGGAGCTTAGGGACGTGGTTTAGCGGTGGCTTTGGGACAGTTTGGTTCATGGTTGGACCTGGTGATCTTAAAGGTCTTTTCCAATCTAAATGATTCTGTGATTCTAAAGCCAAAATTGAGTCTTAAGAACATACATTAACAGCATTTTCTCCAAATTTACTTTTTCCTTTTTGCAACTCTTTTTTTTCCTGATTAAAAGGAAAATTATATGTATTTTTAGGTATCAGATACAGAAAACTGTTGCTGTGCAGTCCATGTCTTGTCATCACCCATCTGTGTGGTCTATCAGTACAAGCACACAGAGGCAATACCATGAGCGTTTGGGACAAGAGGCAAATTTTAGCCTGTGCCTTTTCTTTCTGTGACTTTCCTGGCTGTGATCTACATCAGCCTACAGAAAATGCAGTATAAAAAAAGACAAATTCCAGGACAACAACATATAAAGGAATAAGCCAGATAATAAGATTTTTTTTATTGCAGCTTCTCACTAGACTTTTTCAGAAGCACATTTCCCTCTAGAAAGATTCCAGAATAGTTTTCCACAACTTGAAAAAATTGATGGAGAGAAGTGTAGGGGGTAACTTAAACTTGAGTGATGCCATAGTGTGCAACTAGGCTGATGCTGGAAAAGTAAAACCATATTTTATGGTAAGAACTCACAAGGTCATTCTTGGTTTGTGGAACCAAGAAGCTGTGTAAGACAACTGATAATTTGTTTTGCAGATGAGATGGTGGGTTAGGCTGTGAACTGTGGTAGAAGAAATGTTAGATGCTGAAAGGTCTATACTACCCAAATACCTGCTCTTAAGAGCAGCCCAGAAATCATTGCCATTAAAATCAGAATATTCTGTTTTCCACAGTCACCACTGTGTAACTGTTGGACTTTGGAAGCCTAGAGATGAAATTTTATTTAAAACTGAGGGTCTTAAAAGCTCAGTTTGACTGCTGAGACTTACTTTTTGAGACTTGTAGCTAAACAACTCCAAAGGTAGATTTAATGAAACCAGGGATGAACATGGATAAGTCTACTATCATCTACTATCATTTATATTCAAACACCAATAAAATAATCCAGTAGAAAAACAAAAATCCCCATTTTTGCTGGTGTAACTGCAATATGTTAAATAGCTTTGCAGGTAATTCCCACAAAATCAAGTTAGAGTGAGGGGTTTTTTAAAGTTTTGTGATGTTTAGAGCATGCATCTATCACATGATGGTAGCAGCCCAAGAACCTGATGAACTGCCAGATGAGCACTCAGAAGGCCAGACCAAAAGTGGAGTGTTTTAAAATCAATGCAATTGGGAAAGATATTTTGTCCTCCTGAGCTCATAAATGATTTTGTATTTGTATATGAAGGATGTGAAGTATGATGGTTGAAAAGAATATTGTCTAATCCCCATAAAGATAGGAGTGGTATTTTGTGTGTGGGGGGAGGTGGTGTTCCAGGGTTGGTTTTATTTTTGGTAGGGGCTCTGGGGTTTTGGGTTTTGTTTAATTCCACTGCACAACGTGAATGGTAACTCGAGGGTCTTCTGCATGACCTAAAACTTTGCCAGTGCTTATTGTGATGTACCCCCAGCTGGAGAGTAAACTTTGTCACTTGTGGGATAGACAGCACCAGGAGCAGATTTCAGGCATTCAGAACAATTTTTTTCTTCTACTTTTTGCAAAATTTTTTTGAGTCCCAACATCAGAATGCAAACCTACCAACCACTCCTGTCTTTAATATTCCTTAAGGAGTGCCACTAAGCCTGTCTTTTGTGGGAAAAATGCACCAGAAATCAAACAGATTTCATTTAAATAGAGGTATCGTAGTCTTGCTCAAAATTCATATTACTATTGAAAAAGTTCCTATGAACCCCTTCCCATTAAACTTTTTCAGTGTATTTGTTTCTCCTTTTCATATCACCATCTTCTGCGCTTTTAGCTCACACTTGTTCTGATCTGAAAGCATGAGTCTAGTTTAAACCACAAATATAATATTGTCTCTTTCTGTGAGTTCTTGTAAATATATAGTTTATATATTTAAAAATTATACATTTATAGTTTGTATATATAGTTTATATAAATTTATAATATATTCCTCTATAGAAAGGGAAGTGAATGAGAAGTTAAACAAAATAAATCTTGTTTTGCTCGCTGCAGATAAAAATATATCTTGCCTTACATTTTATTTTTAAAATAACTATAACTTTAGAACTATAAAATTATGTCTGCACTCTGATGTGGCTTTTTTCCTTTGACAGACTGTTACAGAAAAACACAAAATGAATGTACCTGAAACCATGAATGAAGTTCTTGATATGTCCGATGATGAAGGTATTAAAGAATATAAAACCCCTTCTTGATTACTCTTCAGTCTTTTGTTGTTATAAGAAAAGTTTGTTTAAAAAACTGTGATGATCATATAATTCATTTGCATGTTTGTTACTCTTTTACATTGTTTTGTTGACATATTGATATTCTTTTATTTAATAATTATGTTTATTTGAATCATGCAGTTCGTAAAGCCAATGCCCCTGAAATACTCAGTGATGCTGAATATTTGTCAGATGTTGAAGAAGGTATTTGTGATTTTTGTATTGCAGTGATGCCTAACTTAAGCCTCTTCCTCTAATTTTATCTCTCTGATAATTAATCCTTCCTGATAATTTTCTTCTTACCCCACTAACAAGGATCTCTGCTTTACAATTAAGAAAGCTTTCAAAACTTCCTCGAGCTGTTGCTGATAATCCTCTATTTCTGAATTTCTTACTCCTGATTTTTTAATCAATTTACATATGCTTTCCTGGAATAGTCTTTTTGCTGCTGCTCCTTTAAAGTAAAGAATTGTTATATTAAAAATTAAGTTCAGCTCTGACATGGTTGAGTTATAGTGATAGTTGTTGACATACACTGATAGATGTTGTCTTACATTTATAGCAGACCCTTAAGAGTGGCAGAAGTATCTTCAGGGTGGGTTTCTACAGTAGTATTTCAGTCATAATATTCAGTAAAAACATGTCAGATCATTTTTGACCTGAGGGTGCTGCCCTGGACTCAATCACGTTAGTATTTATTAGGGTTGTGGAAGTACCTTGTAGCTGAGATTTCATCTGTATCACCCTGCAGAGTGACATGAAATCTGAGTGACAATAAAGTCTTCTGTTTCCAGTGCCTCTAGATGTGTTTCCTGAGCTATGGGCACTGGCTGACTCCCAGCCACAGCTTACTCCTTGGTGTGCTGCCTAGATTTGATATGGCTTCAGTAGTCGCCACGTACCTACTGCTTCTTTGATAACTACTTCTCTCTACCAACATCCCCCATTACATCAAACCTCCTCTGGTGTACATGGGCAGGAGCTGGTTCAGATTTCACTGAGAACTGAAGGTCTGCAGAGGGCATGGCAGGATTAGGTTCCCATGTGGCATTGAGAAGCAGGAAGGTCTTCAGTTGAAGTGGTCAGCAGTGTCCTGAAGGCATTTTTATGAGTTCATTAAAACTGCAGCAGGTCTCTGGGTTCAATTTCCTTGTGGTTTAGTTATCTTTCTTGACCCCTAGTGATACTTCTGATTTTCACAGCATTTCAAGCAGTGACACATAAAAGGGATTTAGCTAAACTGGTTGCACAGAAAGCTTGTTTAATTCATGCATTGAGACATTTGGTCAACTTGTCCCAGTGTTCCCATTGCTGCAATCCCAACTGGATAGTGTTTTTAGGGTACAACTCTGCTTTCCAGTTAATTCTCTTGGGCTATCAACCACTCAAAATACTGTACTACTTTAACTGACTCTTATATTCCAAGTAGGAGAAGGGAATATGTCTATCACCCAAATCAGAACTGTCCCTCACTTGACTAATGTTGACATCATCAGCCAAAACTCTACAGTGAGAGAAATTTGTTCAATCTGCAATCGTCAAGATTTCCCTCATAAGAAAAATTGAAGGTTTGGAAAATAGAGGCAGGTAGCATCAGGCAACTGCTTCTTGTCTTTGCATTTTGCTAAATAAGTATTTACATGGAAATTATGTTATTTCTCTGTCTTGCTGAGGACAGTTTTGGTTTGCAGTCAGACTGGTTCAGAGTCTTCCTTTTCCTGGACTCTGCTATCAAAGCTGGCCAAATGAGGTTAAGAGCTGGGGAACTCCTAACAAAGAAAATGGTGTGGTTCTTTGAAAGATGTAAACATGATTTTGGTGGGGGTGGAAGAAAGAAGGTTCATCTTTGTATGTAGCAGAAGGTTTGTAGAACACAGGGCAATTCCAACGCACCCTGAATGTGTGCTCTGCTTTTACTTTCAAATCTTACAAATGTAAAACCTGGGACTCCAAGTAAGACTGATACAAAGAGGGATGAGACTATGTGAGCAGCAAAAAGTGGAAAAAAAATGGAAACTGAAATGCAGTGCAGGTGTGGAGAATTTGGACATGGTCAAGAGACACTTATTTTTAAGTTTTTATATTTTGTCAATTTACTCTTTAGTAGATAAAAAGTATTGGTGTAAATAAGGACACTGGTTTAAACCCATTTAATGGAGTAGGAGTAAGAACCACACTAATCAGGGACTGGCAGATTAGCCAGATGTCCTAACAGAACATGAGTGCCCACTGCCTGATCCCTGAGTAGGGGCTAAGATACCACTGGTTAAGTACATTTAAGGCAGGTCAGGTTAACCCCATGCATGAATTTCTGTTACAGATAATTTTAGGATGGGTTATCTATTGCTTTTTTATGTTAAGGGTTTTCTCCATGAAATTTTACAGATTCATAAAAATTTCAATGGTTGCTGTTGGCTTTTCTCCACATTTGTGGGAAACCAAAGCCTTGGCTACAGCTAGAAGCTTCATGCTCCTTGCTGTGGTTGCACCTCTTCTTGCTACTGGGCAGCTCTAGAAAGGCTGTGGCAAGGGAGTGGCTTCAGGGATCTTTAACAAAGCCAATGACAAATGTTCATTTGAATCCTAGGCTATGATCACATTTTCTTTGGGACTTTGCCCAGATTCAGCTGAAAAGGGGCTGCTCTTCATGCAAAGGGTAGAGGTGTCTCATGACTACTCGCACACACCCTTGGTGAGGGTTACACATGACGTTTACAGAGTTCAAAGTGTAACTGGAAGAATTTAAAAGGGGGAAGAAAATGTCTGTCTGTGACTGTGCAAACATACTGCAGGTTTGAAAAGACGTTCTTAGTTCATTGCCACCTAGAAGAACATCCCAGAGGACTGGAGGTCTTCTGCTCTTTCATGTTCTTACATTCTTCAGAGCAGGGTAGCTGCCGTCACAGACAGGGCGTGGCTAGAACTGATGGGCCTTTGGTGCGACCTGCTCCATGATTTCAAAGGGTTTGCTGTAACTGTAATAGCTCTGCTAGCAGGGGACATTGTCAGGGAAGGATGGTAACTGTGGCAAATCACAGAATAAAATCATAGGCTGGAAGGGACCTTTAACGCTCATCAGGTCCAAACCTCCTGCAATAAGCAGGGATGTCTGCATCTAGAGCAGGGTGACCAGAGCCTCATCCAGTTTGTCCTTAAATGTCTCCAGGGATATGGTCTCCACAATCTATCTGGGCAACCTGTTCCAGCGTTTCACCATCCTCGTTGTAAAAACTTTTTCTAACTTCTATGGTGAACAGCCCCAACTCTTGCAGCCCATCCTCCAAACAAGGTGTTTTTTCATCTGTACCTCAATTTTTTGGACGTGTTTCCCCATCATTCATGTTCAGCGTCGATTTTTTTCCACCGGACCTCTGTCTGTGGAAGACAGTGCTGTTCCCTGAAACAGAGGATTAGGCTGTGGCACCTAATTAAAACCAAGTAGGGTTGCTGAAAAGTGCACCACCCATCTTGCTCCAGCCTCCCACGATCCCCAAACAATGTCTGGAATTCTTTGAATCACCACTCCTAGCTGCACTTTTCCCTTTGATGGATCATTTCATCAGAGTAATCCTGCGCTAGCTGGATTAGCTGCAGAGCAGGATAACATCCAATGGATTTCGAAGCTCGACTGGAATAGGTTTGGGGTTTTTTTTAATCGTTCTCCAGTTTAGCCTTTGACAAATGATTATCCAAAAGAAAACACCTCGACTGTTGCCTTAGAGCTTGAATTTAGGTGCTGTTGGGGCAGAAGTTTTCAAACTCGAGATGGAGGGAGGAGGAGAAGGGAGCGGGGACATCCCCAGGGGATGGCGGCGGGGAGGCGCCGGGTCCTTGCGGCGATCCCAGCCCCGGACCTGGCCCCGAGGACGGAGGGCGGGCGGAGCTCTGCGCTTTCCCCAAGCTCCGGGCTCGGCCCCGGCATCGAGTTTCAGCCAAAGGACACCCCCGCAGCCCCGAAATTTACATACAAATCACTGGAGTGCCTGCATTTATGTCACCCGGCGAGAGGCTTTGCCAAGGGAGGCTGTAATCCAATCAGCAGAAGCTTTAAAGGGATGTCTGCAGAGTGATTAAAAGAGGATTTAACTTTTTTATTTTTTTTATTTTTTTTACGCCCTAGTCGTTACTTTTCGGTTTATTTCCCGGGTGCAAAGAACTTTGCTCCGAGCGGAGAGGAAAAAGATATCCTAAAATACCCACCGAAGAGATCGAGATGTTACGAAGTTCTCGGTTGTTGTTGTGGTGGTGGTTTGGAAAGCGAATATGAGCCACAGGGATTAGTTTGCTTGTGCTGGTTTGGAGATTAACTCTAAATCACTGTTTAGGGACTAATAGGACTAATAGGAATTCTTGGAAACACCAAGGGGAAAAAAACCCAAAAATCCTATAGACCAGACGGGTGAAAATGGCTTTCCAAAACAGTAAGAGATTTTAAAGCTTTGTTTGTGTTTTGGGTTCGTTGTGAGGGTTTGGTTTGGTTGGGTGTCGGGGTTTTTTTAATGCTTTCTGGTGTATTATGAACTTTTCCACTTTTAAACTGTTCCTTAAAATACTTGTTGTTGCCTTGGCTGTCTGTTGGTTTGGAAAGGGGTATTTTTAGAATCGGCTGTTTGTTTAAAACCCAGAGCTCCTGTTTCCTGAGTGAAGTGAATGGAAACCGGTCTGAACTCCTTGAATGAAAGTGGGCGATGTAGGGACGGGGGGTGAGGCCTGGGAAATTCTCCTCGTAAAACTTTTACACCCCTAAAAGCGAGGAGGAGAGCTAGAAACGGTGGTGAGGAATGAGCTTACAGAAGTTTTCTCTGCCCTGGGTGTTGAGGGAGCGGGGGGCGGGGGGAGAGGGGGAAATCCTACAGCCTCAAAAGGCATATTTTGGACTTGCTCTGTCAATGCAGGAATGTAGGTTTTGCATGATGTAATGGTATGCAAATGCGAGAGGGAGCTGCTCCGTTAACCCTTTGCGGTGCCTGCCTGCCTCTTCCGATATTTAATTTGATTTCCTGTCTATTTTTTTTCCCTAAAAATAAATACTCATCACCTCTTTCTCACGTCCTCCCATGCAGGGCTTTGTTCTGCTCCCTTAGGGCCAGCAAAGGGGCCTCCTGAAGGTCCTGAGCATCAGAAAAGTCAACATGGGACCAGTTCATTAAAATAATGATTAAAAAATTTAAATAAAACCATTCTTCCACTCAAACCTGTGAAAGCGATTCAGAATTATGCAGGGTGGGAGGTGGGTCTCCGGATTTATGCCTCTGCATCCATTCAAGCTAGTGGTGGCAAACCAGCTGTCCCTGAAGCCAAGTTTTGTTTGTTTGTTTTGCATCCAGAATAGCGTGGCTTTAGCTTGTAAACTAGGTGTTTTGGTAAGGAAAGCAAAAGTGAGTACAAGGGGGCAAAGTACAGAAGAATCATCCAGCCTGCTGAAACGGTTGGGCAAAAGTCATCCCTCGTATAACTTTTATTGGACTTACGTCAAGGTGGAGCTTTGCTTCTTCACGTTCACCCCCCATAAAAGTTTTCTCAAGCCTGTTCAGAAGGTGGATAATTGATGTGCGGCATGGAAAGAGCCTTAGGGAAAGTGAGGGTGACGGGGCTGACTCCTTGCTGGCGAGTGGAGAAGGGCGTTAGGGCTTACTGAACTCACAACTGAGCTCACAAAAACGTGCAATACATGCAGCTTCTCATTTCAGCCTGGCTTTTGTACTGGCAGGTGAGGATGCAATGACAGGTGACACGGACAAATACCTCGGACCTCAAGATTTGAAGGAGCTGGGAGATGATTCTTTACCTGCCGAAGGATACATGGGCTTCAGCCTGGGCGCCCGCTCTGCCAGGTATCATATTTGCTGCTTCTCATGTTTGCATGTCACCACAGTTACAGGTTTTTTACAACTCCAGCGCAAACTGGAGTCTGTTTTGAGAGTGAGTAAAGGGGGAGGACTTGTGTGTTGTGATAATGCTGTCTATTTAAAGTGTATAGCCATTACAGTTTTCTTTCATATTCTTTATTCATGTTGGCTTCTTATGGCAACTATATGGAAAACAATTCGCTTTTTCTGGTATCTGCTCATGCTCTGAACGTCTCCACGGCACCTCTTTGCAAGCAGTTTGCAACCAGTCTAGAAAGTGGTCCGGAACAGTAGTAAAACCAGGTTTCTTCTTTGTTAGTGCTGGTTGGATTGATGTACTAGCGTGGTCCCTAGTGGATTGCTTTAAGCAAAGATTGTACACGCCAGAAAAACTGAATGACTGCCATTTTGCTATTTTGGAGCTTGTATTTCTTTAAAGGTGTTAGTGAGTAACTCAGTTGACATAGACAACTATAAAGTAAGATGCTTGTTGCAGGGTTTCATTTGACAGGGAACAGCTTGCATGTTGCAAAAAACAGGCCAAACTTTCCATGAAACCTGATAAAGTATTTTAAACTTAATACAGTGCCTGACTAATGCTGATTTCAACTCCGGCCTTTCCAGCTCAGCATTTTAGATTTCCTCTTTGAATCCTACTAAAGCTCACAACGTTCATTGCTCAAAACAATAAAAGCTGTATGAGCAGAGATTATTTCCACGGTGGTGGATTTGCACTGTATTTAGTGACAGTTGAATTGGACTGAAGCTAATAATTAAACCTCATAAGCTAGAGCCCTAAGGACTTTTTCCTGTGTTGTAGTTTAGAGATCTGCTCTAAAAAGTGAGTTCATTGTCTCACAGCAAATGGCAACTCCCACAAGGTAAAGCTTCCATGTCTCCCCTCCAGTCTCATTTGCTGTGGTCTCATTAGAAATATGAGCATGTGGTGCAGATTTGCTCTTTAGCAGTGCACAGCCATGTTTTGCTTCACTTAGGAGTTTTTTAGGTAGGTTAGTAAGTATTTGTATGATAATACATTCCCGAGGAATGCCAGAACACTTTTAAATAGTCCACTAGCTAGAAAATGAGCAAAACAGGTCTGAAGGGAGAAGTTCATGTCTTTGCAAACTTAATTAACAAAGCCACTGCAGTGCTTTGAAGCAGAAGCTGTTGGGTGAGCAAGGTCAGCATACAGCACTATCAGAGAGGGTTAGCCCTGAGCCACTGCTGTGATGGTGGAGAGGGAGAGCTCATGAGGTACAGCACAGGCACAGATTTACCAGCACACCTCTAAATTCTCTCCATGCAGGTGGGAGAGCAGTTTCACAGATCTGTCGGTTAGATCTGGTATCTTCTCTGAGGGAAATCTAATACTCCCCCGCTTCTGGTTTTAGCAGTGCCATTGCTATTCATTGCTGTGTAACTCATTTTTGCATTGCACATGTTATGCTCAGAGGAGACAAATAACAGTGTTGGTTTTTCTGTGGAGTATTTAGCAAAAAGGCTTTTATGGATTTATTTCAACTGCTGATTCTGAGTGTAACATTAAGAAAAGAACACATTAAGTATGGAAGCCATCCAACCATAACATCTTGCTTTTCCTGTCTGATTCTTTGCTTTCTGTTTCTCCTGTTTCTTTTTCCACTGTTAAAATTGCTTTAGTCCAAAAGTCAGGTAAGACGGCATGGCATCGTGTCACATCTTGCTGCTGCTGCCATCGCTCATTTTCATTTAATTCTGCCTTTGGAAACAACATGCTTTCATTTTGGGGTGGGCCCTAGAGAATATCTCTCTATGCTAACACATATAACCTGGTGTCTTTCCACCCTTTATCATGTAAGGTCTGCTTAAGGTATGCCTACAGTGTGGAACTAAGAGGAACATGTACTGAGGGACAAGAAACGTTTGATTAGCAGCTACAAACTGCATGAAGCCAGTCGTAGAGTTTTGAGTCTGAAAAGTGTTGCTAGTTCCAAAGTGTAATATATTGTTGGATGTTGCTTTTTTTAATTAATTCATGTGTTTTACAACTTTTATTTTTTGTCACGTAGCAAGCATGTCCAGGCCCGCAGCATGCTTTTAGCGCATACCATAATGTAGCTTCCAGGGTTAAGTGTAACACACTCCTACGTTGATTTAATTGCAAAACGTGTGATCACAGTGATCACAGTCATTTCCAAATAGCCTAATGCACACAAAATTATCTCTAAAGCATCAGCCTGTATTTAATCTTCAATAAGCAATTTTCTCTTCTTTCTTCTTCCATTTCAAAATTACTATCCTTTTTTATTTCTTTCATATTTCTGCCTAAATGAATAACCAGGGTGTTTCCAACCTCAAAAGCAGTTCAGCCACGACACAGAAAACTTGCTCTTAGTTAAACCTGCTTCGGCAATCTGAGCTGTATGGGCAGGTGCTGTGACCTACCCACAGCTTCCCTGGGACCTGCCCTCATGGGTCTCCTTTCAGATTCAGATGTGAAGACATTTATCCAAGTTCATCTAAATACTTGAAAAGGCTTTTCTGGATTGATCCTAAAGCCACTGCCAAAGCAGTAAACGTCTGTTGGGATTTTGATGATGTCTTTTGTAGGGGAAGGAGATATTTAACCAGAGTCAAATAGTTATTCCATTTTTTTACCCTTGTATTTAGTTCAGAGATTATGTATATTTTGCCGCCTTTGCTATCCCTGGAAGTTGCATGTATTAATTTTTTGTTTGTTTATTTTATTTTTTGGTCATCTCATTGTCATCTGCACTTTCTATGATAAATGGTAAATACAACAGCCTCCGCTCCTTCAGTTCGGATAGGTCCTACACGCTGAACAGAAGTTCTTATGCCCGGGACAGCATGATGATCGAAGAACTGCTGGTACCAACAAAGGATCAGGTACATGCTGCTTCCCTGCCACTCTGTAATTGTGCTTCATGTTTATAGGAGATGACAGTCTGCAGCTCCCAGATGCTTATTTCTACTCTATTAACTATTGAAAAAGGAGTGAAAAGAAGCGAAGAGGAGCAAAAAGGAGTGGGGAGAAAGAAATTGTTTCCCACACTGTGGTTTTGAACCCACAAAAGACAGGGTGATGGAGTCCCAAACCAAAGGAGTCTTTAAGGGACCAGTCATATTTCTGGGTATGGTTTTGTCCATTAAGGTCAATGGGAACATCTATGGGCTTCACCTTACATGTGTCCTTAGAGTGTCGTGATAAGCTAGGAGCAATGTGTTTTCCACTAAGCAACCTTTGTACTGTATGACCCAAGAGTTACATTTGCCATTCTGTCTACATGGAAGGGACTCCAACTGCTGCTCTTGTTTTTCCACCCTTGGGAAGAATTTGGCTGTGTAAAGATTAAGCTGTTCTGCAGCAGCCAGTTTATGGATCTTCCAAACATTTGCGCAGTGACTAATACAACAAAAACAGAGTCTTTGGACCTGATTATAGCGTGGGAAAGCCCTTCCAAAAGGTAGTGATGGGGTGCCACGAGCTCTGTTTGTGAGGTCCTCAACATTTTGCTTGGTAGACTTGCTTCACATTTTCAAATCTCAGTCACTCAGGAGTTTCTTGGCACACAGAAGCAAGGTATCTGGTAGGAAGTGGAATAAAAATTCACATAGAAATAGTGACTTGAGAATTAAAGGACTTTATAGTGAAGCTGTTACTTATGTCCTGGAAGACATAAGGTGGGTTGTAATGAAACACAGGTTTTCTGCTGCCGTTTTCACAGAGGTACCACTTGGTCACATCAACTATTCTTGCATGGGGTGTTACTGATCTCAGAAGAGTTGTCATGTGGGAAGGAGTCAACAGAGCAGCAGTCATGCATTTCAAGCCTTTATCCTATTAGTCTGTAAATTCAAGTATTGTATCAATTACCCAATTTCAGTACTGGTCTCCACATGGTATTGGTAGCATTATGGCAGTGGCAAAAATTGGATTATCTTTTTAGCAGAAGTCGTTACTTGCACCTGAAATGCTGTAAACCTCCACAGCCCTGCAACACAGACCTGGGAAGAGTTTCCCAACAGTGCACAGCGGTGATTTTGCTGCTTGTGTTTGTTTTGAAGTCCAAAAATAAAAACTGCAACTGCTGGCACTGGGAACAAGAAGTGGTATTTCGGGGCTGAGAATCTAAAGTTACTCTGGCACCTCCTGCTCCTTAGCCTTCATTAAGTCTTGTTGGTGTGACAGAAGTTTCAGAGAGGAGGCAGGCTTTTCAGTCTGAAAGCATTTTATATTGGTTTATGATTCTGACCATTTCTGTGAATACCATCAAAGTAGATGGCACTGATTTCCCAATTGGGGTGCATGTGGTCACATGACAACACCATGCTGAAGCATTCCTAAAGAAAGAGGTCCAGAGTGCTCACCATTAACCTGTTCGTGTTACAAAATAAATGCAAGAATTACCATCTGCTAATGGAGTAATGCAGAAACTCCATATCACATGCAGGAGACCTACATAAGGGCAAACTTCATATTGTCTGTGTGTGGTCATGGACTTCTCTGCTTTCTGGAAGACCTCTGCCCATGCTGACTCTTGAGCTGAGAAGGCAACAAATGACAAAACCTTTTAGTGCCAGTGCTGAGCAGTAGCATAGGCAGTTTTCATTGCATTTATAGTCTGTCTTCTTGAGTTTGTGATTCCAGGTTTTGTCCAGCAATGATTATGCAGTTATTGCACTTCAGTGCTAGTCCAAGTTTGTAATGTAAAATGAAGCCAGGCTGGAGGCCTGCCTGACAGTCTAGTTGTTATTATAATCTTAATCCTCTAGACAAACTTCAAGTTTCTCAAGTTCAGGAGGGGATCAGGAATGGTGAAGTTGGTAGTGGAAAAAAGTCAGTCCTGTCTTGAGAGGTTCATTAAAACCACAATCTTATGAAAACCAAATAAGAGTAAAACAACAAACTATCTTAATGAAAGTGGGACCCCAGGTAACATTTTGTACTATGTTTTCTGCAAACTTCAAAGTTCTGATGAAAGATATATCCATGCCTTGGGAATTCTGTGTTCTTCAGCCCAGCTCTGTGGTGGTACAGCTCTTGGGCTGAAGCAAAATGAATGGATTTGGGAGATGCCTCTCTTTTTCTTGTCCCTCCCTCTGTACATTACTGGGCTCCTAAGTAACCTCTGCTATGAGCAGGGAAAAAACCCATCATGCCTTCCAGCAGTGGAATTCATGAGAGCAAAAATTATTCTGGGTCAAAACCAGTATCCTAAAAACCCTTCTAGATGCTCACAGGGGTTAAAGCTGTTTTAAGGAATGACACTACTTAGAAGGAGTTGCCTATGTGAAGCAACTTCTGTCTGGAGTTCATGGCAGCCACAAAACCTCTGAGTGAAAGGAACTGATTTTAGCACAAGTGTATAAAAGAGTGAGGGGCATTAGTCAACTTCTTGATGGGTTAAAAGAGAAAATGCCATGACCACCTCTCCCCAAGACCACTGGGAGACTTGGCAGTCCAAAAAGAGTCAAATGAGGAAGAACTGCTGGCATAACAACTGTGGGTATTAGAGAAGAGCTTCTAATGATTCCCTGAGAAATTACTGTGTTCTCTGTTGCCTGCATTGGGTGGTTTCTTGCTGACCTGTTCAGTGGGGAATCAGAGGCCAGGCCATGCTTTGCCCCTTAACCTGGCTGGAGTGAAGTTAAAATTTCTGAACACAGCAACTCAGACCAAATACAAATTACTTTCTCAATGGAATAAATTATTCCATCATACATCAGCCTCTGCATTTAATCAGCCAAAGGCAGGATGAACCAAGCTGTCCATTACATAGCAGCTCACTGAGTCTTCTCTGTCTGGATGATAAATTGATCTGGGAGGAAGCATAAATTCTTCTGTTTGCTGCACTCTGACATTGCACAGCCTGGACAGTAAGTTACGCAACCAGCAGGATCCTTGCTAGCAGAACCATAACTGGTGTTATGCATGGATTTGCATCTCATGCTGCCACTCCCTTTAGCAATGCATATTTAAGCTCCCTCAGTCCAGGGAGGAAAACATTGAGGCCTTACCAAATGCAGGATGAATACTGTGATTTGATGTCATGAATGATGTGCCATCATCTGGGCTGTTAATATTGCAACATATGCAGTAAGAGATTATTTTTGCATGCCTGGAAAATCCAGCACCTCAACAGACTGGCGGAATGGGATGAACAGATGTGTGCTGCGTGTGAGATATGCATGTCCAGCTATTAGCTATTCCCAGTCTCTTTGCCGAAATTATTGGCTGCAAGCTTCGTGCTTTTTCTGTCTGTAAAGAAGTCCAAAAGATCTATTGGAGTTTGTTCAAAAAGGAACCCATCGAAAAGTGTGGTCAGCTGATGTACATACGGTGTCACAGCACAAAAGAACAGACCAAGAAACATTCTCCGAGTGTGTAGGCAACCCTATACAGCAAATGTGATGCCATGTTTGTCTGTGGGCGTACATGTCCTAGTGCATACCAGATCTTGGTGCAGCAATGCCACTGCTTTTACTTAATTGCCATTGTTTTAATGGCCTTCATTTTATCTTTTATATCTTCTGGTGTGTTTTGGTGTTTAACCCAGGCAAGTTTGCCCATTATTATTACATTTGCTTGAACATTATTACATTTGCTTGAACGATCAGGTGTGTGGTACATACATGCATCAAGAAGTTTAATGGAAGATCCAAATGAGTTAAAGGAAGAATGGAAGGAGCCATCAAACCATGTGCTGCTGTGTTGGAAGGCTTACAGCACAAAGCCATACCCTGCAGATACTTCTATTGACTGGCAATGAATTATAATGTAGATTTTATTTTTTTTTAAGGAAATCTTGGATGCTCATTTGAAACAAAAGAAATGTCTAAAGAGAGAGAAGTTTTGGTTAGTTCCAGAGCAATGGAAGGGTTAGAAGTTCTGGCCAACAACAAAATACTCTCTGCCTGTTTATCTTATGGAAGCTTCTTAGCAGAAGGCTTTTTTGTGTGGTCATGACTGACTTTGCCAGACTTGCTACCAGGGCTGATAGTTCCATTCAAAGTAATTAACTTGCACTACTTCTTTGTGCTAGTACATTAGAAAATTAGATTGAAATAGTAAAACTTCCCTATATATAAGCATGTGCTTGGCTCAGGTTTGACTTGAACCCACAGAATTTGATTTGAAAACAAAACCATGAGTCCGAACAGACTCTGCTCTTTCTGGATGTGCTTCCCCTGTAAGCAGAAAACAACCTACTTAGGGGGAAACACTGACATCTTCAACTAAGACCATCTTGCAGGAAGATTGTGTGCTTCATGTGAAAGCTTTTTCACTTGGTTTTAATGATGTAGCTTTTGGTACTGCTTCTGAAATGGTTTGGAGGCTTTCATGTTATCCTGGAAATAGAGACATGGTATTTGATTAGTTTAATTCCTAGGGGAATAAAAGGAATAGAGAAAATAGGCTTTACTAGGATGACTTTACTATGCAGGTAATAGGATTTATAGTGTGAGATGTTGGTGTGGGGTGGAGAACGCATGAGCTTGCATGCCTATGTGCAGCAGGGAGGAGCAATTTACACCTCAGTGTCTGTCAGATGAGGCAGTTAATTATAGCTCCAGTATGCCAGCGCCTCACAGGGTTAAAGCTATTTTTACACAGATGAGTCGAGACAGTGGCCCTCCAGAAAACAGTGTTCATATTGGTCGTATGTGGATAAAGGCCAACTAAACCCTCCTCCCACCACAAGCTCCGTCATGCCCTCACAGCTTCATTTAGACTCTCAGGGAAGTTATTCACAGGTTCTGCTTGGATAAGGATCTGTTCTATGTATTATTCTGGGGAGGAATGTTACACTGCCTGTCTATAGGTCCTGTGATTGCATCACAAATGGTAATTTATTTTTTTTCCAATCTTTTTAATCTTGCACATGTAAGTGAAGATTGAAGATGTAATTGTAATGAAAGGAAAAGCAGGCAAGGAGAATGGAGATGCCCAAGTTTAATTTGTCTGTGTATTCCATGTTTCTGTTATGAGATTTCCAGTAATCTATGCAGAAAGGGGCCAGATCTAAATTTAACCAGATTATATTAACAACTTTGTATTTAAGACAAATGTTTTTCATGTTAATTTTAAATCTTAATTTTTCTTCTGTGGTTGTTATCTTTTTAAGCACCTGACGTTTCAGAGGGAGTTTGATTCTGATTCTCTCAGACACTACAGTTGGGCTGCTGACACCTTGGACAATGTTAACCTGGTTTCCAGTCCCATCCATTCAGGGTAGGTCACTGCACAAATTTCCTTTATTTTTAAATGGAGAAGCATATCGCTAGCTGAAGGATGCACCCTGCTGCAATGGCTCTAACATGCCTGTTCCTGCTCTTATTGAAGCCAGTGGCAACATTCATACTGACTTCAAGGAAGGTGCTTAATAACAGGAATCAGGCTGAATTCTTGCATCTCAAACCAGAAATTTGCTGCTGCCCTGAATTTTCAGAGTGCCAAGACCTTGCAATCGCACTGACTTCTCTTTAATAGTGCCCTTTTGCTTTTTCTGTTGGTTATGCTTTGCTGTGTCATCAGGTGATTATGTTTGGATGGCATTACATTATTTGGGATACAAATTCAGTAATATGAGTATAATTAATGAAACAATAAATTAATATCAATATACATTAATGGTATATAATGTATAAATTAATAGGAAGATAATATCATGCTTCCTTTTCTTTCATAGAGAAGTAGTGTTGGAAGATGTGTAATCATCTCCCTTGCAGACCAGAATGTCACAAATTCTCCTAGGGGGCGCTTCCCATGTTTCAGTTTGGTCTTGCTGCCGTTCCCTGGCTTTCTTCTCTTTGATGACAGCTCACTCATGCCTAAGCCAGGCTTGAAACCTCTTCGGTCTGACAAACATTTGCAGACTCTCTGTGAGAATTATCATTTTGGTATCTGCTAGAATATTGGAGTTCTATTCAGTTCTTTAATTGAGGTCTTTGGTGGATATGGTGGCTTTAGGTTGATGTTTGGTCTTGATGATCTTGAAAGTCTCTTCCAACCTTTGTGATTCTGTGATTCTGAAATCCTGAAGTCTGGTTCTTTTTTCCTGTGTTACATGCTTGTGCATTTGGCTTTACACTGTTTCAGTTTATTTGGTTCCAGACCCTTTTTCCATTTTAACAAGGAAGCTTTATTTCTGATCCTGTTTTCCAAAGACTTTTCAGACTTTATTTCTTCAAAACCTGAATGGAGACGTTAGCTTAGTCCCTGGCCCAGGGCAGCAAAATTAAGTCTCTGCTTGGTTTCCTTTAAGCTCTGATGGTATCTCTTCTGCTTATCTATCTTACCTTATTTATCTTGTACCTTGATTGCTTCTGAAATACCAGCACAACCCTTCCACACATCCACTGGGCAAGTCACCCTATTAAAGAAGGAAATTCAATTCATTTGACGTGAGTTACCACTTATATTTTGGCTCATTTTGATTTTGAGGAATAGTGGTAGGTGAGCTCTAATATCTTGATTGTCCTTTAGGTCCTTACAGATTGATTATTGATACTTCATTCCTGTATATTTCTGTCAATATGTATTGAGCTGATTGGTCTAAAATTTTCCAGGTCCATTGCATCCTGGTACAAGATGTGTCTGATGTTGGCATTCAGGGACAATACATGTCTGCCTGTAGTTCTTCAGCATGCTCATCAGTGCTTCCAGGCATCCCAAATATAAATCTCCTGTGGACCTGAGGTCTTTCACATCAAACTACTTGAGATCAATTTCCTTTGTACATCAGACCTTGCTAAGGCAGTCCTGGTCTTAGCCAGGGGCTGCAGGGGAGGGAGATGATCTGAGCACTAAAATATTTTTCAAACAGGTGGAGCTTTACTGGCCTGCCACATTTCTCATTTGACAGGTGAAATCCATCAGAAACGATGATCTTATGACTCATTTCCTTTACTACAAGAAACCTCACTTGTTTATTTTCTTTTCAGTTGTGACCTCATATTATCATATGATACTGTCAGGTTTTCCCCTGTTATCTTCATCTAGGGGCAATCAAGAGATATTCTCTTCACATCTTCCAGTACCTCATCACATCTGATAGTGAGGATCATAGTTTTTCACTTCTGTCAGTCATTTTCTGAAAAGTATTTCCTTTCCTCCTTGTTCTTGTTGGTTCATCCCAAGCTTCATCCCCTGTTCTTTCTGTGACCATAGGCAGAGGTCCAGCACTGCGCTTTGCATTCCTTATTCTTCCCTATTTCCTCTTTTCCCCATTTACCCACCATCAGAACAGACAATCAAAGTTAGTTTGTGTTTCTTAACTGAGGCAGAAGGGGAATTCTGAGAGCAGGACCTGGAGACCCAGCAGTGTGTCACCAACAAGGGAAGAAAGAAGGAATTGTTGGCTATAATTTTGACTTTTCTGGTTTTCCTTTTTTTAAGCCAAGATAATGTTTTATGTTTTTCTTTTTGAGTACAGATAAGTTGTTTTGCCAGCATCCATTTTGAACAGGGTCCATTTTAAGCAGTACACTGAAAAGCTTCATGAATCTTGAGACTTCTGGAAAGGGTAGAGACCCTTCACCAAAATGACCTTCAGCTTTCAGACATGTCTTACTCCTGCAGTTTCTCAAACTAAAATGTGGGCGTGCTCTCTCTATGTTGCCTTTTCACTTGGGCAAAAGAAAGAAATTAATGTGTGGCTTTGCCTGTCACACTGAGAAACTCAGAAATACTGTATCCTGTCTTGCAAGGTGGGATACATCACATGAATCATCATTCATTACAACCTCCTGTACACTCAGAACTCATTTTTGAAAGCAGTTTAATGAGTGTTGCAGACCGGTCCTTCCTTCAAGTATCCAGCCATAGGTGGTTTTCTTCATTATACTTTGGAAAATAAACTGCTTTAGAGAAGTGCAGAAATTGGTTGGCCATGGCACAGTGGAGTTCCTCTGGAGAATTAAATAAAGTTTTGTTACCGTAAGTTCTCTGTTGACCAAAGTAAATGGTAAATGCTTTTTTCCATGTGCTTCTACATTTCTCAGAGAAATTATGGGCTTGTGCTGATTAAACAATTAAACAATTCCTCTCAGTTTTTTATGAAGTAGGTCACAATATGTAAAGGAAAAGCCAAATAATTTCTGAAGTCCGAAGACTTTTGAATGTGTTTATTTTTTATTTTTCTTATTGTTACTTTTTCCTTTTGCGCTTATTATTGATGTTTTTCTGTTGCTTGCCTCTAATTATCTTACATTAATTTTTTCCCATTTGCTTTCTAAATTATTTTGCAGCTATTCCTCTCCACTCCCCCAGTATGATTCAAGGTGATAACTCTGTACTTTCTGTGGATCCTCATTTAATTTTATTGTATTTACATGGTTTTTTCCCCACAGAGTGTGTGTAGATGTTTGTAGTGCATCCGCCCACATCCTCATCCCTTCCATGTATTTGAGTAGAAATGCTCATTAGCATTTAGCATTGTGTGCTAGAAATCATACTGTAGTTTCCATTATTACAGCAGCATTAATATAGGTGTAAGCGTAAGCTACTAATCTTTTGTATAGAAAGTGCATGAAATGCTGTTTGGAATTACCATTTGAAATGGTAAATGACTAATTTAAAAACTAAACAAGGAAGTAATTAATAAGGTGTTGACAATTATTAGTTTTATGTGGGGGTAAAGGCTGATCTGCTATATGTTTTGTCTTCACTGGAAATTGCACTACAGTGTAGACACCAAAGCTGGGTGTTTTGGGCTGGTTCCTGCTCTGGGGCAGAGTGTCACATCAAGGGTTAATCTATTCTTGCCTGAGCAGTGAACATGTGCAGTGCTAAGCCTCAGGTTGCCAAGGCTGACCTTGAAACCTCCAGTCTACATGTATCTGAGAACCCAAGGCCTTATTGTTATAGGTACTTAGTCTTAATTTCCATTACTTTAATTTTTTTAATAACTTACTCATTTCAGTCAGTTGATTTAGATGTATAGAGATTTTTGACAGTCTTCACTTCCACACCTGAGTCATTTAAATGGGCTGGATGCAGAGACAAAACCTCATCTGAGCACAGGCTTTGGCATTTTTGTGTTACATGGAGAACTTTTTTTTAAATAATTCTGAGCCAGTTTAACATCCCAGTAATCACATATGTGATAGGCAGCTCTCCAAAGCACTGCTTTGTACTGAGCCATTGGATCAAGGCTCAGCCTTGCCACGCTCCCCCAGGAGGCTGTTTCTTAGTGCACCGACCAGATGTGCCTTCTCAGAGGTGCCTTCTTGGAGCTGCTGCAGCATGAATCCTGAAGGGATTCTCTGGCTCCACTGGAAACTCTTACATGCACTCTGCAGAGGCCACACCTTCTCTGCAGAAAAAAAACACCCATGTTTTTAAAAGGCCACTGCAGCATGGATTGTAACCAATTCGAGTTTTCTCCTTTTGATGACCAAGAACTGTTGGTCCTTGCTTAATCACAGAGTCATTCCACCTGGAAAAGACCCTTTGAATCATCAAGTCCAATCATTAACCCTACTCTCACAAGCTTCATAGTGATTTTAATGGATTGTCTTGAACTCTCTTTGCAGCCAGTCCCCAGCTGGCTCTGAAGAGCAATCACTGGCTGACCCTCCCACACGCTCAGTGACATCTGCTTCCTACCAGCAGCCCTCACCATCCACCATATAGAGCAGTTGCAGGGAGAAAAAGTAGAATGGACACGCTGACAGGCTAAAAGTGCTCACTGAGCAGAATTACAGACTGGTGGGGGTTGGAAAGGACCTCTGGAGATCATCTAGTCCAACCCCACTGTTACTTTTGAAATCTCTCCAGAGAAGGACTCCACAACCTCACTGGACAGCCTCTTGCAATGTGCTGTCACCCTCAAAGTCAACAAATTTTTTCCTTATTCCCTCGTCTCAGAAGGGAGCAGAAACCAAAATTCCAGGCTCTGTAGAGCTGGCATCTCTGCTTTGCACAACCTTCTGTTAGAAACTGGAAGAGTGTTCCAGTCAACAGAGTTCACAGAGATATAAGGTCTTGTGATCTATAAGTATTAAGATTAATATAACTTCTGTAATCTGTAATTTAAAGTGTTGGATTTAACATAAATATATTTGAGAAAGTGCTCCAGTAGCCATTAGCAAAGATCCTGTCCCACTAAAACACTTCCTTTTGTGAAGAGCTGAGATACCCTAGCAGCAACTTTAGGATTTATTCAGTAGTGTACAGCGTGTTTATCTAGGAAGGAAATAGGGATACAATTTATTTATATGGAACTACTGAGAAATGCCAGGAATTTTATTCCGTGCTTCAGTATTGTAGAGTGTCTGGGGCACAAGGGATAATACATTTTGGCTTAGAATCAGCTCAGAAGGCTGTTTCACTTCCCCATCCTTACTGATGGATTTGAATTTGTTTTTAACATGTAGTAATTGTTTAACAGCCTTGACAATAATGAAACAATGCAGCCATGTCAGTGTCTGCAAGTCATACAGAAGGAGCAAACAAATTACTGGCATCAAGACTGGGCTGATAACTAGTGTCCTGGAAAATTCTGCACCAGAATGACACTGGCAATTGTAGGCATTTTTTATTCTCTTTTTCCAACACTGTCTGGTTCCTTTCTGCCTGTGAGGCTAATTACTCTTATTTATGGACAGTAGAGCAACCAGTAGCAGAGAGATGTTTAAAATTCTAATAAACCACTACTAATCCAATACTTGTGTACTCTTTTAATCCAAATTACTCAGTAGCTCCTGTTTGTCCCATCATGCTGTTGCTAAACCTTTAGTAATTCCTGCTTTTGATAAACAATAGTTAACGTGTAAGTATAAGCTTTAAAAGAATCTTCACATTGTTTTTAGTTTAGCTGGCATGGGGAGGACTTTTCTAATGCTAGTTTAAAGACTGTGACTGCTGACTTTTCGCTGTCTTCTGTTTTGTGACTATTTCCATTTATGTGTTTCCTTTTTCCCTACAGTTTCCTGGTTAGTTTTATGGTTGATGCACGCGGGGGTTCAATGAGGGGTAGTCGCCATCATGGAATGAGAATAATTATCCCACCACGCAAGTGTACAGCACCAACCCGCATCACCTGCCGCTTGGTCAAGAGGCATAAACTGGCCAGCCCACCACCGATGGTTGAAGGAGAAGGCTTAGCAAGTAGACTTGTAGAAATGGGGCCAGCGGGGGCACAATTTTTAGGGTGAGTTGTGCTATGAATGCCATTGTTTACACTTGTGTTGCTTCTTTCATTTCCTTTATCCTGAGGAACTAAGTAGTTAAACATCAAGTCTACCTCATTTGAAGAGTGTAAGATAGGCCACCTAACCTGAAATAGGTGAAAAAATACCAACCTGCCATTTCTGTATTGTATTTTAAGAGGAGCTTGCCTCCATAATGACTGCAGGATGGAACTGAAGGTAAGGAAAACCATGAAAAGTCCAGGTCCTGCCCCCATCTACTCACAAAACCTGCCTTTGAAATCAGGAGAAGCCACATGCTTGTAACCCAGAACAGATTTTGTGTTAGAGTATCAGAGAAACATCACTGCTATATAAAGTGTCCTGTAGCCACCCACAAGGAAACAAATATTGAGCTCTGTATGTGCACAGCTCTTGCGGTTGTTGCTGGGAGCTGCCTGTCCTCCATCCCAAGGAGCAAAACCACTGAGAGTAGTGGCAGAGCAGCACTCACTACAGATCTTAGGAACTGACTTTTTTTTAAGTTTAAAATAAGGGAAACAATCCACTATGATGTGGCTGTTTTTTTTTTTCCTAATTATAAATTTTGTTCATTACCATGAGTGGCACCCTGGTGTAAACTGCTGATTCTGTTGGGAGTGACAGCCTGTTCCTAATTTCCCCTTCTCGTTTCTCTTCCTGCTGCATGGATGTTATTCAGTAAACTGCATCTTCCTAACACTCCTCCCCCTCTAAATGAGGGTGAGAGCATGGTTAGCCGAATCCTGCAGCTTGGTCCACAAGGAACAAAATTTATTGGGTAGGATATATACAGAAACGATACAGAATGTTTACAGTTTTTCTTTTGTTTCCAATTTTTTGTTATTCACATTTTCTTTATTATTTTATTTTTTTAAGTTTTGAAAAGCTTTCAGTTGATGGATGTCACTGAAAGAAAATCATAGTGGCTTGATTTAATATAGCTCTGCTACTATCTTGTGCTTATAGGCATGTAAATTTCACTGCCGGCATTCTGCTTCCATAACTTCTCTGCTTCTGTAACTTTTTAAATTTGAAGTGTTTCAAACTGCATCAAATACATTTTAAAAACACAGTGATGGTCCTTTAAGTTCAACCCTGTGGTAGAGAAGGTATTTACAGGCCTTGAGTTCAGTCTGTGTGAAGAACATTCATCAAATGTGATTGCATGAAATCTAATATTTAGGAAAAAATATCTCATTGAGACAATTACTTCATCCAAAAAGGTTGGAGATTCATCATTTCAGTCTACATCTTGATAAAATAAATTTATAGAACCAAAGGAGCTGCAGAGTATAGCATTAACATGTAAGAATGTTTTCCATATATATTTTTACTGTTGTTTTCAAACCACATTGTGAAATCTATTGTATTAAGGTTTCCAATTTACTCCCGATGAGTGTTTGTTGTTCTGAACCTGTTCAATACCTTCTCACTGAGTATTTCTTGTTAAATGTCATGCACAAAATTGTATGGTTTCTAAATATTTACAGAGACAGTATCTGAACTATTAGCCTGCAAAGATTGTACCTTAGTGTTAGCTTTCAGTTCGTGCCCTTTCTTAACCTATGTCTTTTGAATTTTTGGTATCCACTTGCTTTGCACAATAGGAGATGGCCGTCGCATCCCTATTTCCTGAAGGACTTGAGAGTAGAGGAGTAGCCTGGGTGTTCTTAAAAGCAGCTAATTACGAATTCATTACTCTGTCTTTCTATTTATATGGTAGAAAAAACATTACTTAAGCCTTCTCCCTTGTTATTTAATGTGAAAACTGGACTGTTCAGCCAGTTTCTGTTTTTTCTCTTAATGGCTGTTGTGATTTCCATGCTCAGGTTAACGTGCCCAACACCTCATGGGCTCCATAGAAGTGCTGCGCACCTCTCCCATGGTGTGAGGTTACTTTTAAATGAGTTTACCACAAAACAGTGAAATCCTTTACAACCTCTGTAGGAAAATAATGATACTGTCTATTTAAATGTCTTAAAGCTGCATAATCCATGACTGTTCACTTACTGTGTGATCTCAGTTGGTTTGTCTCAGCATATTTGAAAGTGCATAATCCTGCCTGTGAAAGCATTTGGTCAAAGTGTCTGTTTCATTAAGGAATGGCACATGAAGTGGATGGTGGTTTCTGTCGGTTGTCTACACTAATTGGTCACTAGTGCACTTGCAGTCCTCTGTTTTAAGGTACATTGTCTGGTGATGTCAGGTGTATGATTAACCCCCTAATCATGCCCTTTTCTCCCCCTCCCCCCCCTGCCCCCCAAATGTTTGGTTACTAATATACATGTGGTCACGATGTCGTATCAGTCAGAGAAACCCATTCTGAAAGGATCTAAACAATCCCTGGGTAATGTTTACAGAGCAGTTGTGATTCGAGATATGAGAACCACAGAATGAAGCTAAGGAGGAACCACTTCTTGTGGTTCACAGGAGCTGCATCAACAGCCAGGGAGAGCTTTGAGAAGTCTGGGATGTAGTTGGAAGGTTAAAACTTACATGCCTGAGCAGTTGCAGCTGGACTGGTTCTGGACTGACTTGCCCCTTTAGATCCCTAGAACCAAATCAACCTTTTGTCTATGCTACTGCCAGTGAAAAGTCAGCAGAGCTGTGTGTGCACTGGAAGCAGGTTGGATCACCTACATCCTGGGATAAGTGAGCAGGAGAAAGTCTCTTTAGCAAAAGATGTCACTTTTTTGCTTCATGGTAGGCAGTTGTTTGAGAAGATTTACATCAATAATGAGCCGTACATTAATATTTTCAATTTAGCTGTCGATCATAGATGAAATGATAAAGGATTGTGCAGCTTTGGCAATTTTGAGAACAGTTTGACCATAACAGTGTGAACTATTTAAAATGCCTGCAGTTTTCTTAAAGGCTCAAGTAGCAAATTAAGGGCAGTGAGGAGCTATAGGATTAAAAATAACTCAATCCCTTTTTCTCTAGCCCTGTCATAGTGGAAATCCCACACTTTGGCTCCATGCGAGGAAAGGAAAGAGAACTAATAGTACTTCGAAGTGAAAATGGTGAGACATGGAAGGAACACCAATACGACAGTAAACATGAAGATTTAACTGAAATCCTCAACGGCATGGATGAAGGTAAATGTTCTCTCCAAACTTGTGTGTGGGCTCACTAACATGAGTGGAATAAAGCAGCCTGAAGTAAAACAGTGCCAGGGATATCTGGCTTTGGGGAATACAGCCCGTGTTATCTATTAGGTTAACAGAGAGTAAAGAGAAAGTGTTCAATGGTGGCCTGAAGCCAAACTCAAATGAAGGGTAAGTTTGAGACTGAAGTCTTGCCAAGTTTAATCAAAGTCGCACAGTTGCTTTATAACACAGAGTGGAGAATAACATCCCAGCTGGAGGTGAGTGTGTTCTAGAGCCACAGAAAGGTCATTCCAAATTGACGATGAAGTGTAAATAGCAGTTATTTGAGGCTTTCCCACAGTCGCACATCTCAACCCATAGACCACTCGTTTTTGGCAGAGTATAGTTAGACATTGCCTCCTACAAAGGCACGATTTGCCTTCCCAATGCCCATCTGGGAAGTCTGACTCCATTTTTTTGCTTGGACATTGCTTTTCCCAGCAAGTGTTTTTGTGCTGATAAACCACTGCATGAGCCCTTTGAGTGCAAATGGAATAGCTTATTGTTTGGACTTTGATTTTCCCCAGACAACTTTCTAGAGTAAGTCACAGTGTGGTGGGACACAAGCTGCAGCAAAGTTTTTTCATTACCAGCAAAAGCATTTGAAGCAACTGATCAGGGTGTGGATGGCAGCTATAAGAGACATCTGTGAGCAGGCTCTGGATCTTGGACTCTCCTTGTTTGAAGAGGGCAGCCTCAGCAGAAGGCCTGTGCTGATATGTGGAGGGGACAGCAGTTCTGTGAGGGCCACCCTGGATGCCTGACATTCAGCACTTTTGCCCATTTCCTGGTCATCTGGAAATGGGAAGAGCAGAATGGGGTTGCAGTATGAACTACTGCATATTGTAAAAATACAAAACAACAGGCACAGACCCAGTTAGTATACGATGATCTGTTGTAGCTGCTTATTTAGTAATAAATACAATAGAACCAATTAAGCAGCAGGACAGAAATATTGCAAAGGTGGCGGCAGTGGGTTTACAAAAATACAATAAAACTGTTCACAGAAGGGCATCTTAAACACTGTGCATGGCTAAGGGTAAGATAGTTTGAGGTAGAATGTCTTCAGGATCAAAGTCACAACCTTTCTGAAAGGAAAATCTCACCAACCCCCTGCTTTCTCTGCACAGAAGAAATGATTTGGCATTTGGATGAAGTATCAGTGCCTCGTCAGTGGTGAGGCAGTCAGAGATGATCAACATCTTGCTTAGATGTTTCCTGTGCTTTCCAAACCAAGGTTAGTTCAATCTTGGAATAGGAAATCTGGGCACAGAATCATGGTTTCAAAGTTCTCCAACTTCTACCACATGTGGAAGAGCTCCCCGATGGGACATACAGATAAATTAACTTTTTACAGACAGCTCAATAAATAAAAGTACTTTGAGAGAGGAGGACACTAAGGTCTCAGCACTGTGAGCCTAAAATAATAACCTTCACGATTTGGAGCTGAACTTGCTTGAGGGTTTTGGATGGCTCTTCTGCTGTGTGAGGTTAGATGGGTGCGTTGTGCAGCCAATGAATCATAGAAAGTGGGATGGACACTCCACTCTTCCCTTAGAGTAAAAATATTTGGCACCTCAGAAGCCAAGCCGTGCAAACATGCCTTTGCCAATCCAGGCAATTATTTACAAGACAAGAAAAGAGCGAAAACACTGCTGACACTATCCAGAGCTTTGTGTTGATTCAGCTTATTTTAGCTTAGTATTTCTCCATTTAGGAAAACAAAACAAAAGAAAAAGAAAAGCCAAACCCATCTGTTTTGTTCCAGGTGTGAACTCTAAGGCAGAAGCAATATTTAATTGAAATAAAAAGTAGCCACATAGTCACCTCCAGATGTTTAGTGTCTCTTTGTAAGAAAATTCATTTGTATAATTATCTCTAAATGCAATAATATAGTTCACCGCTTTTTTCTTATCTGTGTAGTGAAGGAGGTCAATCAGATTTTTATTCCCAGCTCCCTAATAAGCTGCATTTTAAAGGTGCTTCTTGTGTCACTGTTAAGCTTTTTTCCTGGTTTGCTCCTCTACCCCAGTAGCGGGGATGAGAGGCAAGGCATCTTTGCTCCTCACCCTCCATGGGGACTGCTGGAAAGCTACCTCTTCTGTACTGGAAGCAGCTCCATCTGCTGGAAAACCTGCTGTCAGACCCTAAGCAATGCAGAGCAGTAGGCAGCACTTGGGGGTGCTAAATGCAGGACAGAATAGTAGCAGAACTTGGCTTTTGCCACCGTGAAAGAGCAATGAACCACGATTTAAGAGAGCATTTTTCTTTGGTGCCATCAAGTTTATGCTTCAACAGCTTTTATTCTAAAGATGCTGCTGTACTTAGCGAAAGATAAGACTGAGGGAATACAGTGAGTTTAGAAGAGTTCAGCTCCAAACATAACCAGTTCACAGCTCTTGGCCATATTACATTTATTTAAACTTGAATCAAATAAAATATTTATGCATATATTTATTTATGTATGTTTTCACTTGCTTATTCACTTATGTATTTATTCATTTAGATATTTATGTATTTATTTATTAGGAAGAGGCCTCCTGTCTTAATTTATAAACAAGTTGTTCTTTCCACCAGGCTCATATAACTTATTGAGCTTTTTTTTATGTTCCTGCACCCTTTGCAGGCATCTGCAGACAAACAGGGGGGATAAATGCTCACATGGGGATAGCAAATCTTTCAACAGGCATTTACAAACTAGTGAGTGAGCTGAGAAATGCAAATATTTGTGGCTAAAAGACACTGCAGCTGCACAGTGTGGTTTCAGACAGGAAGCAAGTGTTTTTACACACCTACATCTTTGAATCTACAGCTCAATCCAGAGCGTCACCTTGTTTTTGCTGGAAGTTTAATGTTATGATAAATCACCCAGCAGTGGTCCTGCCACAATTCCATGAAAAGTTTTTTAATGTATTGCTGTTAAATTTGTGTTGTGAATAGCAAGATAAGAGGCTGCAGAAGTAATCAAAAGAGCCCAGGAAGGACATTGCCTTGATTAATGGTGGTACTGGGAACATCCACTTGCATACATGGAATAGCAAAGCTGGGATGGTGCTAGTTCTCTTAATTGTTGTAGCCAATGATGCAGGAGGGTGCAGAACTCAAGAGACCTCACCCATTGGGTAAGTACAGGAGAAATTGGCTTTTTCTGTGTTAGAAAAACACTTTTGAGGGCCCTTATAAGGGAAATCAGATCCCAAATGACACAATGACGCCTGGAAGCTCATGAAACAGCCAGGTCTTCTGAGACCTCTCCTATTCTGTTTACAGTCAGAGAACACTTGCTCTGTATTACTTTATCTGAAAGTAGAGAAGAAAGGCATTAGACATGGGATGAGTTTGTTACACAACTGCCTCTCACCTGACAAACCAGTGTGATGGCTTTTCTTGACCCGAGCCATTCTATTTCCTCTGACCTTGGAGATAGGGCTAGGTGTCTCTTCTGGCCAGGAACTATAATGGAATGCTCATGTGGCAGCACAGACTACAGGGTGTGTAGGAGTGATCTTCCTTTATTCCTCTTCATCTCACTTCTTTTATCATTCCCACCAGCCACTTTGGCATGTGCCACATACACTTGGGTGGCAGGAGAAGAGAACATTCACAGCATCTTTCTCATGATTGACTAAAACCTAATAGCCAGGGGGGTTGGGGGGCTGTTAGCACAAATCTGAGAGATGGTGATATTGGGAAACTGTTCTCAAATGCTTTGCCATTACAGACGAGATGTGTAACTGTAAGATGAGGTGCACAGCACGATCTTATGTGGTGAAACAACTCGCCCCCTTCTTGAAATGCAACCAATGAAACAAAAACTCCTGAGGTTTCCAATTGGAACTCATTGGATAGGAATGAAGTGTTAGCAGTTGAAGGAAATGGGAATGATAGTGCTTTCTGTAAGATGCATGAGGTGTGCACAGAAAAGGTTCCTCTCCCAGGACTTGTTTTCCCTGTTTCATTAATTCTGTCATGCTAATGCTGTATTTCTCCTGGCAGGCAGAGAGCTGGTTTGATTGCTCACTATATTATTTTTTCCTGGTAGAGGGCAACTTCCTGTAGAAGTTTTACCTGTGTATTATCCAAAACTAACATTCTGGTAGATCGTCCAACTCCTCTCTGCATCTGTTTGTTCTGCCACTCTAATCATCACATCTTCTTCCTCCTCCAAAGGCACCTGCCAGGCTAAAAATTTGGTTTTAAAATGTTTTTATATAAGACACTCATTTTGTACTTCAGGAGAATTTTAATGATCCTTCATACCTGTGAGCATTTTACAACAGGTTTAGTCTCTAGAAAGAAACAGGAGAATGCAGAGGATTTGCCAGTCAAGATACACCTGCTTGCGAGTTTAAGAATCAAGTTTGCCTCCTGCAAGAGCTGCTGCTTCCTAAGGCTGCAGGCAGAATCCTATTTCATTAGAGAGTTTCAGATATCAGTCTCTGAGTTGATAAATAAATGGAAGCTGACATTAGTATTAGAAATAATCCTTTTTTGGTAGGTACATACAATCCACGGTGCAATTAATCCAATCCTGCTGCAGCTATTAAAATGGAAAACTATTTTAGCAAATTTATATTCTAATTCTCATGGAGCTGTGATTGAACTTGTGTGCTCAGAGGAGGAGACTGTCTCAGTCCCATGAAGAGTTGTAGATGTGTCTTTTGTCATGGTCCTACTGCTTTCTCTTGCTGCTCCTGAGAGAAATGTCATCTTTCAAGGAACAAACTTTCTTCTTTAGAAATGTGGTGCTCCTTTTAAGGAGGAAGTCAAGAAAATTAAGGAAAATTAAGAGTGGGGTCTTGTAGAGCTCTGGAATGAAACTCAGTTGCAATAGCTAAGAGGCCGAGTCCAAGAAATTACAGGAGAAATGGGTGACACTCCTGTTTGTGCCACAGGGATTTCACTAGTGCACATATATATACCCACAGGCATATAGTTGCATAATTATACTTATGACATATCACAGGGTTTTCCTCAGGGCTTGTATTTTTATGTCATCTGCTAAATTAATTAGTTAATATGGGCAGATATTGCATGCAGTTTTCTGAGCCTTGGTGACCCTATGAGCTGGGAGTGTGGCTGAAAGCTTAACTGTTGATCATAATTAGGTTGAAAGAGACCTCCAAAGCTCATCTAGTTCAACACCCCTACAACAAGCAGGGACATCTCTGACTAGAACAGATTGCTCAGAGCCCTATCAAGCCTGACTTGTAATGTCTCCAGGGATGGGGCATCCACCACCTCTCTAGGCAGTCTGTTCCAGTGATCCACTACCCTCAGAGTAAAAGACTTTATCCTGATGTCCAGACTAAATCTGCCCTTTTCTAAAACATAGCCTAAACCTAGCTTAAACCCATCATCCCTTATCTTATAGTTCCATGCCCTTGTGAACAACTCTTCCCCAGCCTTCTGATATTTTGGGACAGGTCCCAGATACCTAGCTGAGTCAGGAAGGGATCCTTGCTGTGGTTTCAGTGGTAGTGCTGGCAGGCAGAGCTCTATCATATCCACAGACTGCTGGCCAGGATTATCCAGATACCAGTTTGGGAAGGAACTTTCTCATGAGCTTTAACTGGGCAAACTCAATGTTGTACACTTGGGGTGAAGTTAGGAAGATAGTGAACCTAGCTGTGATTTCTTATGGTTCCCTGCATTTTGGAGCTATGTGAAGGAAGAGGCTGAAAATAAATGTTTCATGTATTCAGAAAGCTCAGCACACTTGTGTGCTTTGAGGTATAGATGAGAGAGGAGAGAAGCTTGGCTGTCTCTTTGGACCACCTTGGACTTCCATGCTGTGCAGTGCTTCAGTGTCCTGGCAGATCTGTGTGTCTACCACTGTTGACTCTCACTGAAAAGTTTTATTCAGAAGTTCACAGAGCATGTCAAAGCTGTATAGTATTTTTTTTCTCCTGCAGTACATGAAAAAAAAACCTTCTGAGCATTTAACTGAATTGAAATCAATTGAATCTTCACATTCATGGCCATGTCTGCTGTGAACCTGAGCAGGTAACACCTGAGTGTTTGAATTGTCTTCTCCCACCAGAGCTGGACAGTGCTGAGGAACTAGAGAAGAAGCGGATCTGCAGGATTGTCACAAAGGATTTCCCTCAGTACTTCGCAGTGGTTTCGCGGATCAAGCAGGAGAGTAACCAGATCGGCCCAGAGGGCGGGGTGCTGAGCAGCACGACAGTGCCACGTGTCCAGGCCTCCTTCCCTGAGGGTGCTCTGACCAAACGAATCCGTGTGGGACTCCAGGTAAAGCTGTCCTTGTGTTCACACAAGCCTGTCAATGCCCTCCTGAGGCTGATGATACACCATCCTACTCTCATCTTCCCTTCTACCATTCCCTTGAGCTTTGCTTGGCAGCTGAAGAATGAAGAGACAAGCAAAGACCTGGAGCTACCACAGCCTCAGTGTTGTCTTCTGTCTTCTTGTTGGCTATGGCTGTCAGCAGCTATGAGCTGTGTGGTCCGAGTCTCATGTAGCAAAGCAGCAGCTTGTGACTAGTGTCACTGGGCTGCCCTTTGCCATAGGAATGTGTTTGGTAAGGATTTCATGCTGCTATTTTCCAGCTGTTAGTGGGTCAGAGATCTCCCATATGCATCTGTTGTAGCTTAGAATACTCACCCTTGGTGTTTGTAGTGATGGGTGGAATGTGGAAAGAGCAAAGAGCTTCAACTCTTCTTAAACAAACTGTGCAGTTTGTTTAAATTTGTTTGAGTAATCCATGGAAGGAATCTTTTCCTTGGAGTTCTGCTAATTGCCACTTAAAATTACTTAATAACCTGGTGAGTCTGATGGGTTCTTGAATTGGGTATGCTGATTTGGATTCCAGTGCTTAGAATTCATGCTAGAACATTTCTGCTAATATTTCACACCTAAAGAGAACTGCTGAGAACTGTTATTACAGTTGCCCTTTCCAGAGCTCTCTAGGGTGAAGGAAGTGTGATGCCTCCCTGTGCAGCACTGTGACTGCTGAGGTCCTATTGTCACCTAATATTGATATGTGTGGAATATATGTAGAGGCTGCCTAGGGGAAAAATATTTACAGAAAACAAAAGGAAAATGGAATTATCTTTTGACAAACAGTTCTGTTTGTCTACAACCAATTGGTGGCTCTAGTTTAAATATTTTCCTTGTGTTGACAGGCTCAACCTGTTCCAGAGGAGATCGTCAAAAAAATACTTGGAAACAAAGCAACTTTCAGTCCCATCGTCACTGTGGAGCCAAGAAGAAGAAAATTTCATAAGCCAATAACGATGACAATTCCTGTTCCGCCTCCGTCGGGAGAAGGTGTAACCAATGGATACAAAGGGGACACAACGCCCAGCCTTCGACTGTTATGTAGCATCACAGGTTAGAGAAAATTCTGCTTTCTGTAAAGTTTCTATGAAACCAGTGTCTCTCAGAACTGTGCAGCTCATACTTTGCAGTGAGCGAGCTCTGGTGTGCTTGATGATCAGATCAGTTTTTCAGAACGAAGTGCACTGAGGTAATTTGTAAAGCTCCTACTGCTTCCTTGGACTTGGAATGTGAGCTCATGCCATTGCAAAAGTAAATTGCTGACAAGTATTCTGTGCTCTTTTATATTTAGCCAGTATGAACAGTTTCAGCCTTGGCTGTTAAACATGGTTGTCAGTAGATGTAGTTTGCAGAAATACTTCTGTTCTAGCTGACATCGAGGTGGGATTTGCTATTACATCAGCATCAAGGGTCACCAGGCCCTGGAACAGGCTGCCTAGGAAGGTGATTGAGTCGCCATCTCTGAACATATTTCAAAGTTGTGTAGATATGTATTTTAGGGACAAGGTTTAGCAGTGGCCATGGGACAGTTGGGTTAGTGGTTGGAATCTATAATCTTAAAAGTCTTTTCCAACCTAAAAGATTCTGTGATAGTTTTCTGATGTGCAGCGTATTACTTCATATAGAACATATAGCTCAGCTGTCAGGTTCTCTTTATATTTTCTTTTGATGTGTGAAGCAAAACGAAGTCTTTGTCTGTAGTCTGTATGTGTGTGGTGTTTGAAAGAACTTCTTGGTGGTTTCTGTTCCTGCAGGAGGTACTTCACCTGCGCAGTGGGAGGACATCACAGGCACCACACCGCTGACGTTTGCAAATGACTGTGTCTCATTTACAACCAACGTCTCAGCCAGGTATAGAACCAGAGTTTGCCAAATGCACTTGCAGAACAGCTTCCCTCAATCCACACAGTATATAGTTGTGAGATAAGTGTGGGATTGGTTCTCTGCAAGGCTTCTGCAAGACTGATGAAACGCTAATGGAGCAGATGCTACCTTGTTGCTGTGTATCAGCATCCCAGTCATGAAGCCTTGTCCTGGCTCTTTCTGCTGCTGTGATGTCCCCTGGCAATCACAGATGCTGCTTCTCTAAAGGTTGTGATGCCACACAAGGGTTGTGTTTTCTGCAAAGAGCAACAGAAGAGAAAGCCAAAAATGCTCATTTGATTAAAAAGGGGGGGGGGGCAGGCAGGGTGTGTCATACAAACACATTTGTCTCCACATTTAATGACATTCTGTTTTGAAAATTACATAGAATTACTGTCACTAAATTCATGGTTTTAAGTGAATTTTGATGGAATTAGTGGATTTTCAGGCTGATCAGAAGCATTAAATAGGATCTGTAAAGCCCAGTGGAGAAAATTCATGGTATGCCAGGTAAAGAGTTTATCCTTCAATACAGAATATTTTTCACGCTTATGGAGAGAATTAAAGAACTTAGTGAGTCAGGGCCAAGGTATTATGTCAAAACTCACACAAACTACAAGTAAAAATATTTGTATCAAGATTGTCATCAAACTCTTAATCACAAGGTGAGAAAACAACATTGATAACATCTGTCTCTTCAGGAAAATGCACTCTGGGCATATTTCTTTTCCAGCTGTAAGGGAGGTGTGATTTTGCTGTATGTGTTTGTTACAACAAACACATAGCAGTTCAAATATGCAGTGTTTACAATATACGTGGTGTTCGATCACAAGAAATGCAATTTCCCTGCTTTGGCTTCAATTAAGTTTTATGGGATACCAGTGTGAGAAGAGTCAGACAATTACATCAACATTTTATTGCCAAGTGTTCCCATTTTTGGATGGTTATATCTCAGTTGAAAGTAGACAGGAAATGACAACTTTGGGAAGCCCACAAGGGCAGTGCATACATACAGAATGGTCAAGGATCACAGGACACTGCTTCTCTTTCAAGGCTTAAGCAGTGTTTGAGTGTAATGAAAAGCTGGTTGAATGGTTTGCTTTTTCCCCACTCAGATTTTGGCTCGCAGACTGCCATCAAGTCCTAGAGACTGTTGGGCTGGCAACACAGCTTTATAGAGAATTAATATGTGTTCCTTATATGGCGAAGTTTGTCATATTTGCCAAAATGAATGACCCCATGGAATCCAATTTGCGCTGCTTCTGCATGACTGACGACAAAGTGGACAAAACTTTGGAGCAGCAGGAGAACTTTGAAGAAGTTGCAAGAAGCAAAGACATTGAGGTATATTCCTTAGTCACTGCTGTCTTCTTCCTTCAAAATGAGCAATGTGCTTTCCAGATGGCAATGCATCCTGCAAAAAACAGTAAAGTTAAACCCACCCAGTTAAGTAAAGGTTCACAGCAAAGCCGTGTCAACAAATATCTTGAAAGGATGTCAAAAAGTACAAGGGAAGGGGCCCTGCTACTATCAAGCCCTTGTTGGGCTTTGCAGATGGTTGACCTGGAATTCTTTCTCCTTGGCCCTGCAGACAGAGTCATGAGTATAGGTGGCTTTTGGTCAGTATCTAGTCACCAGCACACTGTTTCTTGAAGGAAATCTACTCGTTGTTACTCCAGAAAAGCCTCTCATGTAGCTCATGGCTTCCCAATCTACAGTCATACTACTTTACCATAAATGTCAATGATTTTGTAATTAGTTGTTGAATGTAATCTGAGTGGGAACTTTGGCTAAACTCAGGAAAATGATGGGGGAAATCATGATACGCTGAAGTCTGTGGTCTGCTATGAAAAGAGGGTTTATTGACTTTTATTTTTTGCTTTGATAGGTTCTGGAAGGAAAACCTATTTACGTTGATTGCTATGGAAATCTGGCCCCTTTGACTAAGGGAGGACAGCAGCTTGTTTTTAATTTTTATGCTTTCAAAGAAAATAGACTGCCATTCTCTATCAAGGTAAAAGCAAAACCAGTCAAATAATTCTGCTAGTTTCCTCCTCCACCCACCCAATGAAAGTACATTTTCAGCTTGATAGAACTGACATGCCCAAAGGATGTGTCATTGTGTAGAATGGGAATAACATGGAGAGGAGCTTTTGCATAACACAACAAAAGAGCTGCTGGCATTGCTAGGAGCACAATACCTGTGGTACAGATTCACAGCCTTTTATTGAAACCATGTATCAAGGTAGATCTCCAAAATATTACCAGTAGATGATTATTTCGTAGGGGTTAAGTAAAGGAGACACGATCAATAGTATTCTGTACAGCAGAACAGCCTCCAAAAAGTGCATGCAGCATATTCATCTCTAAACTACTGGGGGCAGACACTCACTTTCCTCAGCCTTATGATAGCTGCTGCACAAAATAAGTTTCTAAGCATTTCAGTGAGCCGAAGTGCAAAATACTTCAGAACAATGAAGGTGAGCAGAAATCTCTCCATAATGCCCCAGTATGAAAATGTCTAGTTGGACGTGCTCAATGTCTTGTCTTGAATAAATTTACCATCAGAGCTTCATGATTACACATTTTCTTCTTGAGCAACTCAGGCTGAGCCCCACCTTGGTAATGTTTATCTTTACCCATTAGAGAAATTTCCATTATGGAAAGAAAATCTGAGAAGCTCTTGAAGAACATGTAGGTATCTAAATTACTGCATATTTATTACATCATCATAATGTTTCTTTCCTAGGTAAGAGACACCAGCCAGGAACCCTGTGGTCGATTATCATTTTTGAAAGAACCAAAGACTACAAAAGGACTGCCACAAACAGCAGTTTGCAACTTGAACATCACTCTGCCAGCACACAAAAAGGTATTTGTTAGGAAAAGTAAACATTTTCCTTAGGGTTGGTTTGGTTTTATTTTTGTTCCTCTAGTTTTTTTGTCATTTTTATTTTTTTCTCCCCTGCTAGCAATAAAAGAAACCCTGTGAACTGCCAGTAATGAGAATGCTTTGGAACATGATAAAGGCTTTTAAAATTTCTGTTTTATTGGTTGCTTGTATGTAGAACGCTTTTAAAGTCTCTTGTTACCGTGGTGTCAAGTCCCTATGGTTTCTATGATTCCGTTTACAGCTCATGCTTCAGCCTGCAAGTCATACGTTTATGCTTTCAGTAATGTCACTTGTTGATTTGCATTGGATGTAAGATTTTATTTTGCTTTCACATTGACATTTTGTATTTGCTTTGCCTTATAAATCAGCTTGCATTTTGTGCTCCCAATTTGGTCCTTTTCATATCCTGATATTCTTTTCCCTGCTGTCCATTATAATATTCCTTGTCTCTGCAATGCATCTTGGGACCAAAAGGAAACAGAGTCAGATCAAGATGATGAGGTAATATAAACACTGTCTTCTGTTTTTATTTCCTTCAGATTTAGCCAAGAAAAGTAATACGTTCTAGCAAAAATCCCAAACAACTCTTTTTAACTATGGCATTGAAACAAACCCTTCAGAATAACCATACCAACATCTGATAGGCTGTTGCAACACAAATGTAGAAAAAAACATTATTGTGTATTATGAAGTTAAATGAAACAATGAACAGTAACAGTCTGAAATGTAACTCGCTTCCTTCTGAAAAAGGATTTCATTATAAAATTCAGGCCCAAGTCCACTTTTCGCAAATTCAAGAAGAGTTTAGTTGGTACTATTTTACCTCTTGGATGTAACACTGCTCATACTTCGGTATTTCTGAGGAGGAAATAAGTATTTCTGGGGAGGAAAGAAGTATTTCTAAGGCTGTGTGTTACTCCTGAAAATAAACTGGGTTCTTCTCAAAATGAAATAACCAAGAGCCATTTCTAAATATTGTGTAGAAATCTATTTTTCAAATAAACCTCAGGTATTTGCACTTTAAAAATCTATTTCTTGGAAACTGTGATATTAGATTGTCAGGAAATTGAGTGGCTTTTACTCATTAGAGGTAGCAATAAATGAGATCTCCTTATAAAAGAAGCTATGTAGATGTATCCCATTTACCTAGCAGCAAAGTTTTCTTCTCTTCCTAAATAAATAACAGTAGCCACCTGCTGATTGAAATAAATTTTAAGAGGCAACAAACTGAGACGCTCCTTACGTGTTGACAAATTATATTAGCTTGACATTGCTTTGTCTCTACAGGATTTGTTCCCAGCAAACTATAACAATAGTTTCCTTCCTAATATTTTTAGTCATTTAATCAAGGGAGCTGATCGCTGAAGGACTTTTCACATTTAAGACATCACGCTAACAGCTATGTCACTGAATGCAGCGACTTGCGATGCCATTTATGAGCTAACAATAGTAGTCTGCTTCCTAATCTGCATCTTTGCATTTTGTGCCTGTTAAAAAAAAGTCCCCTCCCATGCCTTTTTTTGTCCTTAATGTATTCACTTGAAAGCCGGTCTACATTGCAGTGTATGTGCTTTCAGGCCAAATTAATTTTGGGAGGAATATTCAATCAGTCTAAGCTGTACTCTTATGAATGTTTTATGTCTGTATCTGTAGTCTTTTGTGTTGATCTCCTGTTTCTAGCCAAAGGTGGTTTGTTTTACAGAGAATGAACAATACTATACAATTTCTACTAGTGTGAAGCAGTTTATTAACTAATGGGATAATAAAGTATTGGAGGTATTTTAAGGCAGGATCATGAGCTACATGATCTTCTATCTAAGCTCATCTACCTCATAAGCCAGAATGAACCTGTGGGGTTATCCCTTAGGGCTGCAATCCTTTCCTTGCTTGCTCCAGAAGGACATAATTCCCAGCAGGTTCCCACCAAATCCAGTAGCCATGCTCCCTGCTTCACAGTGCCTGGCACCCATCACATGGCAGACAGGAATGGAGCCTGGCTCTGGCCGTTCCCTTATATAAATTCAGCTTCAGCTTATCTTCCTGAAGCTGGACAGGAACGCTCATTATGCCCTGCACGGATGTGAACTGCAAACTATGTCCCATCACGCTGAGGTATCATAGAATCATTTCAGTTGGAAAAGATCTTTAAGATTGTTGGGTCCAACCATCAACCTAAACTGTCACAAGGCCACTGCTTAACCATGTCCCCAAGCTTCAGATCTACATGTCCAGGGGTGATGATTCAACCTCCTCCCTGGGCAGCCTGTTCCAAGGCCTCGTGACCCTTTCCGTGAAGGACTTTTTCTTCATGTCCAACCTAAACCTCCTCTGGTGCAACTTAAGACCATTTCCTCTTGTCCTATCACTTGTTACTTGTGAGAAGAGACCAAACCCCACCTCTCTACAACCGGCTTTCAGATAGTTGTAGACAGCAGTAAGGTCTCCCCTCAGCTTCCTTTTCTTCAGACTAACTTGCCCCATCTCCCTCAGTCACTCCTCATCAGGCCTGTTCTCTGGGTTTGATGGTTGTTCTTTCCAATGGGGGATAGCAATGCTGAAGACACTGATTAGGGTTGTGTTTTGTTGCAGACGGAGAAAGCTGATCGGCGCCAGAACTTTGTCTCCCTTGCTTTACGTAAGCGCTACAGCTATCTGACTGAGCCTGGAATGAGTGAGTTGCTCTTACCAAAGTACTAAACTGTACAGACATGATTTTGATAAGAAGAGACATTTTTTCTATAAACATTGTATTTGGTGTCATTGTGGAAAAAAAGGGGGGAAGAACTCCCCAAACAACCAACCCACCTATCCAAAACAAAACTCATGGATGGTCTGTGAACTCTTGTGTTGTGAGAGCTTGAAGAATTCTGACTGGCAAATGACATGTGCTAGTTAATTAAAAATGCAGTAAGTTATTTAAAATGCCATGTAGCTCCAGAGTAGGAGGATTGCAAATTGCTTTCAAAAGAGTCTGTTCCTCTCCTGAAAGATTAGAGGGAGCTGTTGTAGAAGGGAATGTTATGCAAAATTTCAGCAAGGCTGAAGAACACTGCTCAGATAAGCGATTAAATGTTTAGATGCCTAGCCAAAGGGGACTCTCTCATATTTTATGTTTTCCCTCTTCTTTCTTCTCCCCTTCCCTTTTTCCTCTGTTCCCTGCAGATGCTTTTTACATCCTGGCACCACACATTGCTTCCTCTTTAACTTGTGTTCCCCGTGACCAGGCCTGTGGCACCCCTTTCCTTCCCTGTTAAATACAGTGATGTATTTGGCTTAGATTTTCTTCCCTCACCTATCCTGGCTGAGGTTAACTGCTTCTGTTCCCCGTTCACAGGCTTTCTCTTGCCTTTTTTTTTTCCTCTTGTGATTTCTCAGTTGCTACCCTGCAACAGACCCTTTGATATAATTCCATAAAGTCCATAGATAAACTTCATCAGCTGTTGGGAGTTCCACTGGATTGCTGCTGTTTAATTAGCCTATAAGATCTGTGGCTTCTTTGGATCAGATGTGCTCCAGAATACTTTAGACTTCTCTGGCCTGGAAGAAGACTTCAAGCATATAATATCTGAAGAAGCTATCAGATCTGCTGAGACATCTTGAAGGACTGTTAAGGTATCATTAAAGGCTTGATGGGAACTGAGAGAGAGGGTAAAAGAAATTAGGGAAAAAGAAATTACTTGAAAGGTGTTCGGTGACTGTACATGTTGGTTACAATGAGATTTTTCAGGCTTTATTGAGAAAAGTAGTCTTACTCATTCACCAAAGGTCCATTAACTCTCATTTGCAAAGTGACAGGGGCAAGTGTCATTTGGTGGACAGAAGGAAGCAACTAACATCTGTTCTCTGATAAAAATCTTGATGGAAACTGTTAAGGCCAAGAGTGTCCAGTAGCCAAAATGGGCTGTTAAATAAAACCGCTCTTCTGAATGTTATCCCGCTCTAAAGTCTCACATGGTTGTGGGGATTTCTTGGCTATTTCAAAACAGTGAAATTGCCCAGTTCACTGCGGCTAGTCTGGCATAGCTGCACACACTGGTAAATGCTTCAGCGTTCTTTCTACTGGTTCTTCTTCTCAACTGCCTTAAGAAAAGGCATCTTGAATGTGCCTGAATCCATGATTTAAGAGGAGAAAGCACAGTTGAGAGGGGAGCATGTTGGTTTGGTTACCTCAATTGTGAAAGATTGGCCCATCACAGCGTGGCCAGGTCCCTGTACAGATGCTTCCAAAAGCAAACTACTGACCTGGTTGTTCTTTTCCGAATGAATTTGGGGTTTGTCTCAGACTTGGGACTGTATGAACTTTTGGTGAATTTTACCATTTCATATCAAGGTCTAGGTTGTTTAATGAAGTATACCGCATTTTCTTCTTTGGGCAGTTAAAAAAAGAAGTAGATAAAAATAAGATTGCAAGGAAAAAATGGATTTTTCTTTATATAAGGTGTGCCAGTTACGCCTAGTATTCAAGCTCTCTTCAACCTAAATGTTCTCATACTGCAATATTGCCAGCCATCCACGTTGCCTGCTGGGCTTTGATTGGTTTCTCTAGGACTAGCACATTTCTCCTTGCAGGATATGGACCTGTGGTATCTGAATATTCCCTATTCTGTAAGAGTGTGCGTGCTTGAAGTTAACAGTTTAATATCAGCCTCATTAAGCTTCTTCCAGTGAAACTTACTGTCTATAAGACAGATCAAGCAGGTTTGATGAACTATTAGTGTAACTTCAGGGTACGTTAAAGAGGTTGTTTGGATATTTTAGCTCCATTTCTAACTCAGCCTTGGTAGAAAACAAACAAACAAACAAAACACTCTAAGTTACTCTGAGTGCCAACTGTCAAACTGTTGTTACTGTATCAGAGGATACATACGCTGTAATGGGATTCCTAGAAATACTGTCTTCTGGCACGAGTTCCTCCTTTCATGCCAAATGTGGTTGATGATGATTTTGTCCGAAATGCCTATGAATAAGCTGCGTGTTCTGGAGGATAATGACAAGTTAACAGGTTTGTCCTTGCCAGGAAGCTGTTGCGTAATATAATGTTCTCTGACTGCTTTCCTGCTGTTACCTTTTGAGAAGTGTAAAGGCGAACAGGTCTGTCTTTGAGCTGATCCAGAAATCTCCTCAAAAGGTACTAAGACACTACATCTTGTAGAAAAAGTGTACTCTTCTTTTAATGGCCTCTTGTGACTTGTTTTTGTAAGATTTACATATCTGTGCTTAATTAAGGATTCAAAATGTATTAATCTGTGTGCTTGTTCTGACATGATACACTGTGCATGAATAAAAAAGAACTGAGTTGCTTTGCTTGCTCACTATTATCATATATCATACCTTCCATACGTCATGTATGACAGATGCTTCTTAAAATCATTTCATGTCAAGTTTTACTTTAGTTTTTTTTATCAAATGAAAGGAAAACCGCATGAGAAACAAATGTAAATTTCCTTTTCTTTATTTATTTTTCTTTATTTTTTTAAAATATTGACTCAGAAAAGCTCTTGCTCTTATTGGCTTTGTGAGTGTGAAGCATATCTGAATTGTGCATGGGAGAGAGATTTGAATTTATTACAGTTGCTTCACAGTTTGCACATCAATTGCCTGTCACTTAAAGGAATTTTGGGTTCTGCATGAAATAGTTCTGAGTGGTTTTAAAAAAAACAATTAGATTTTAGCTATATAATGTCACATTACACAAGTTTCTATATTGTATAGGTTCAGTATCTGACCAGACCAACAACAGAAATTATTAAAAGGATAATTCTAATAGTTGCACAAAGCAGAGACTCACCTAAGCAGGCAAAATAGACCTGATGCAAATATTTCAGAAGTAACACATCAGAAAGTCAATAGGAAGTAAGAAAAGAAATTTTGACGTGGCTTTCTTTTTACCTTATGGATTTTGTCTCCATGTTTTCTGTTCTTCATTGTTTGCAGGTTTGGTTGCTGCGTGCTTTCTGTCTTTCATTTCATGTTCTTTTTTTGGTTTAGACCAGTCATCAGTATATGGCTCATTTCTTATTTTTTTTCTTTCCTTTTCAAAATCTTCTTTTGCAATCCCTCATCCTAACTCGCACAAACAATTGTACTTGCTTTTTATAATATTACAACGTTTACTGACCAATTTTCTTCTCTGGTCTCTCTGTTTTTCAATCATTTTTGTTGATTTTTATGTTTGATTTTAATTTAACAATTTAAGAAACAGTTGAACGGAGTGCAGGAGCAACAAGATCCCTACCTGCTACTTACTCATACAAGCCATTCTTTTCAACACGGCCATATCAGTCATGGACAACAGCTCCAATCACAGTGCCTGGGCAAACCAAATCAGGCTTCACTTCCTTATCAAGCTCTTCTTCTAACACTCCTACAGCTTCCCCATTAAAATCAATATGGTCCGTTTCTTCTGCTTCTCCAATGAAATCCACATTAGGAGCTTCTACCACCTCTTCAGTTAAATCTGTTAGTGATGTAGCATCTCCAATTAGATCATTTCGGACAATCTCTTCACCAATAAAAACTGTGGTGTCACAGCCTCTATATGGTATACAGGTTACGTCAGGCTCTTTCGTCAGAGCTCCTGCAGTCACGGAAGCAGCTGGTCTGAAAGGGCTGGCATCCACAACCACATTCTCCTCAAGGACATCTCCAGTGACTACAGCAGGGTCTCTCTTGGAGCGATCGTCCATAACCATGACGCCTCCAGCATCCCCCAAATCCAACATTAACATGTACTCTTCGAATTTGCCACTTAAATCGGTCATCACATCAGCATCTTCACTTTTATCGTCCCCTCTAAAGTCAGTGGTATCACCTGCTAAGTCAGTGGTTGATGCCGTTTCATCCTCTAAAGTCATGATGGCCTCGTCTCTCTCATCACCAGCCAAACATGTAGCTGGGCACACAGATGTCCCATTGCTCAATGGATCTGTGTCACCTTTGAAATACCCATCTTCTGCCAATTTAATAAATGGAGCCAAAGCTGCAGCAGTTTTTCAAGACAAGATTGCTGCAGCCACACATTCTGCTTCTAATGCAGTTGCTGACACGGCCGAGAGAGTTCTTTCGACAGCTACAACAATGCCATTTTCTCCACTCAGGTCATTTGTGTCTTCAGCACCATCAGCTTTCCAGACAATGAGAACTCCTCCTGCAGGTGCTTTGTACACAGCCCTTGGGTCAATATCTGCAACTACCTCATCAGTAACGTCATCAACAATAACAGTGCCAGTATATTCTGTAGTCAATGTTTTGTCTGAACCAGCATTAAAGAAGCTCCCAGAGTCGTCTTCACTTACAAAATCGGCCGCCGCACTACTGTCACCTATTAAAACCTTGACTACAGAGGCACGCACACAGCCTCCCTTTAATCGAACTTCATCTCCAGTAAAATCATCCTTGTTTTTAGCACCCTCTGCTCTCAAATTGTCCACACCATCTTCTTTATCCTCCAGTCAGGAGATACTGAAAGATGTTGCTGAAATGAAGGAGGATCTAATAAGAATGACCGCAATATTGCAGACAGATGTCACAGAGGACAAACCGTTCCAGCCTGAGATACCAAAAGAGGGTAGAATTGATGATGAAGAGCCCTTTAAAATTGTTGAGAAAGTAAAAGAGGACTTAGTAAAAGTTAGTGAGATTCTGAAAAAAGATGTGTGTTTAGAAAGTAAAGGGTCGGCTAAAGTATCCAAAAGTGATCAAGGACACCTGTCTGAGGATGACTGGGTAGAGTTCAGTACAGAGGAGATTGATGAAGCGAGACAGCAAGCTTTGACAAGCCCTCCTATATCTGTTCCAGAGAAGGTCCAAATTAAAACTAAAACCATGTCGGACAAGGATTATAGCTTGTCAAAAGTTATTGATTACCTAGCCAATGATATCGGTAGCAGTTCATTAACAAACATAAAGTACAAGTTTGAAGAGGGGAAAAAAGAAGGTGAAGAGAGACAAAAGCGCATTTTAAAGCCAGCTATTGCTTTGCAGGAACACAAACTTAAAATGCCTCCAGCCTCCATGAGGCCCTCAACATCAGAGAAGGAGTTGTGTAAAATTGCAGATTCCTTTTTTGGAACAGACACTATTTTGGAGTCTCCAGATGACTTTTCTCAACACGATCAAGATAAAAGTCCCTTATCTGACAGTGGTTTTGAAACAAGGAGTGAAAAGACTCCTTCTGCCCCACAAAGTGCTGAAAGCACAGGGCCTAAACCACTTTTCCACGATGTACCCATCCCTCCCGTCATTACAGAAACAAGAACTGAAGTGGTTCATGTTATCCGCAGCTATGAACCATCTTCTGATGAAATTCCAGAGCAGAAAACAGAGGAGCTGCCTGCCTCAAAACCCACCTCAACATTTATGGAGCTGGAGCAAAAACCTGCTGGATCTATTAAAGAAAAGGTCAAAGCTTTTCAAATGAAAGCCAGCAGCAGTGAAGAAGACGACCATAAGTGTGTCCTTAGTAAAGGTGTCAGAGTAAAAGAAGAAACTCACATCACTACCACAACTAGGATGGTGTATCATAAACCTCCATGCACTGAAAGCACATCTGAAAGAATCGAGGAGACAATGTCTGTTCATGACATAATGAAAGCCTTTCAGTCTGGACGTGATCCTTCCAAAGAACTGGCAGGTCTGTTTGAACATAAATCATCAGTAACATCCGAGGTTAGCAAGGCTGCTGAAACTTCACCCCAACATGCAGAGAAGGACAGCAAAATGAAACCCAAACTGGAGCGAATAATAGAGGTCCATATTGAAAAAGGTAATCAGGCTGAACCTACTGAAGTCATTATTAGAGAAACAAAAAAGCATCCAGAAAAAGAAATGTATATGTATCAGAAAGACTTACCTCGGGGAGATATTAACTTAAAAGAGTTGGAAAGACATGATGCTTTTCCTTGTTCAGATGAACAAGGTCAGCAAGAAGAAGAGGAGCTCACGGCCGAAGAGTCACTTCCTTCTTATCTGGAATCCTCTAGAGTTAACACTCCCGTGTCCCAGGAAGAAGACAGTCGCCCTAGTTCTGCTCAACTCATGTCTGATGACTCTTACAAAACACTGAAGCTTTTGAGTCAGCACTCAATAGAATACCATGATGATGAGTTGTCAGAACTAAGAGGGGAGTCTTACAGGTTTGCTGAGAAAATGCTTCTTTCAGAAAAGCTAGATGTGTCTCATTCTGATACTGAAGAGTCAGTTACTGACCATGCCCTACCCCTTAGTGCAGAGTTGCAGGGGTCAGATAAGCGATGCAGAGACAAAGTAGCTACTGTCCCCAAAAAAGAGATTCTCTCCAAAATGTATAAAGATGTGTCTGAAAATGGTGTAGGTAAAATGTCCAAAGATGATCATTATGATAAAGTGACAGTGTTACACTACACTGGAGATGTTAGTAGTCCAAAACATGCCATGTGGATGCGCTTTACTGAGGACAGATTAGACAGAGGTAGAGAAAAGTTGATGTATGAAGACAGGGTGGACAGGACTGTTAAAGAGGCAGAAGAAAAACTCACTGAAGTCTCGCAGTTTTTTCGGGATAAAACAGAGAAGCTGAATGATGAGCTACAGTCTCCGGAGAAAAAGCAGCATAAAAAAAGTGGCAAAGAAATCCATTCTAGCCAGAGCTCTGCCAGCAGCAGCCCCGAGAAAGTTCTGCTCTCTGAATTGCCACTGTCCAGTGACGAATGGGGTAAGGTGAAACCCTACACACATGATGGCAAGTGCTTTCCCAAGATGGATGAAAGAAAAGCATCCAGTTTGCCCAGCAGTCCTGAAAAAAGGATATTTGTGCAACCTTCCGAGGACTCTAAACAAACTATGGAACACAAAGGAAGTGCTCAGCAGACTGGAGCTCCTGACGTTTCACAGACTGGCTTTCAGCTGAAGCAATCCAAGCTCAGTTCCATTAGGCTCAAATTTGAACAAAGCATAAGTCCGAGGAGTAAGGATGTGAGTCATGATGAAAAAAGGCTGGATAGCCAGTCCAGAATTCCAGTAAAGAAATTGCAAGAAAGTAAGTTACCAGTCTATCAGTTTTATTCCAGAGAGAAGCATGCAAAGCAATTTGAGGTCGTCAATGAGGGCACAGCTTTCCAGAAAGAGGTGAAAGTGCAGGAAGATTTTGGTACAGGCAAAGGGAAGGCTGTTGAAGACTTCCATGCTTCAGACACACAAAAAGAAAGAACTGAGACAAGTAAAGGTGTGCCAGAGGTGCAGGCGAAAGAACTGGTGTATGGCTCAGACTCCACAACGAAGGGACACTGGGATAAAAAAATCTATAGGACGTGGGAAAGTCCTGGAACTTCTAATCACAAAACACAAAAAGAAAAACTTGCACACGTGCTGGTTCCGGATACAGTGAAAGAAAACCACATTGGTCATGCTGAAGATAAAACCGATCAAAAAAGTGAATTTGTCAGTGTGACAGAGCACAAACTGGCAGCAAATGGGATTCATTCTGAAGAAGTGAAGGAACTGACTGTAAAATCTCCCTCAAAAAGAATTCTATACAGAGAATTTGTTGTCAGGGAGGGGGAGCATAATGGTGAAGTGGCTAATAAACTATCCAAAAGAAAAGAAGAAATTGCAGTGTCCCATATTCCGGTCAGAATTGTCGAGGAGAAGAGAACAACACTTGATGGTGTCTATGAACTTTCAGCGAAAGTATCCCAATCAGCCATGATTAAGGAGAAAGTTGAGAGGCAGACTGATCTTCTAGAAGATGAGAAACTAAAGCATTCAGAAATCAGAAAGGTTACCAAGCAGCAGAGCTCAATAGGCTTAAGTCCTCCTGTTGAGGAGATATCCCCTAGCAAATCACCAGACTCTTTAGAATGTAGCCCAGGAAAGGAATTTCCTTCAAGTGAGTTAGTTGACCCCAGTGCCAGCGATTACTTGGAAAAAGTTTCACCGCTAGCGAGCACTGAGGGAGTAAAAGAAATTAAGACTTTACCAGTTTATGTCAGTTTTGTTCAAGTGGGAAAGCAATATGAAAAAGAAGTGCAACAAGGGAGTATTAAAAAAATTATCAGTCAGGAGAGTAAGACGGTACAGGAGACAAGAGGGACATTTTACACAGCTAGACAGCAAAAACAACCTCCTTCTCCACAGGGTAGTCCAGAAGATGACACACTAGAACAAGTGTCCTTTATAGATAGCTCTGGCAAAAGCCCTTTAACGCCAGAAACACCAAGTTCAGAGGAAGTGAGTTATGAGTTTACATCTAAAACACCCGACTCACTCATAGCTTATATCCCAGGCAAGCCAAGCCCTATACCTGAGGTATCTGAGGAATCAGAGGAGGAAGCAGAGGCTAAGTCGACATCTGTAAAACAGGCAGAATTTGAGGAACCACAGATTGACAAAGCATTACCTAATCTTATAAATAAGGACTCTAACAAAAGACCCAAAGGTAACAGAGTTGCCTACATTGAATTCCCTCCTCCTCCACCACTGGATGCAGACCAAGGCGAGTCAGAAAAGAAGCCTCATTATTCCACGGAGAGCGAGATGGAGATGATGGAAGTGAACTTGCAAGATGAACATGACAAATGCCAACTGGCCGAACCTGTCATAAGAGTACAGCCGCCATCCCCTGTGCCACCAGGAGCAGATGTCAGCGACTCCAGTGATGATGAATCTCTTTACCAACCTATTCCACTTAAAAAGTATAAGTTCAAACTGAAAGAACTGGAAGATGACCAGAAAGAAACCTCAAAACCCAAAGCCCCTGAAAAGATTGAGAAACAGAAAGAGTTAGGACATCCCACTTCTGGGAAACCTAATGAGGTTGACATTGGGCTTGATTCACCCCAGAATGATGTAGTGCAAAATGGGAGTAACAATGACCAGTCTGTTACAGAGTGTTCCATAGCAACCACTGCAGAATTCTCCCATGATACTGATGCGACAGAGATTGACTCTCTTGACGGTTATGATTTGCAAGATGAAGATGATGGTTTAACTGAGAGTGATTCTAAACTTGCAGGTCCAGCAGTTGAAACCAAAAAGGACGTATGGACTACAGAAGGCATTCTAAAGCAGACTGATCGCTGCTTTAGCCAGAGTAAGCTTGAAGTCATTGAGGAGGAAGGCAAGATAGGTCCTGAAGAAGACAAGGCTCCTTCAAAGAGTCCAGCTTCCGAAAAAGCCGGAGATAAGAGCGAAAAGAAGTCAGGGGCACAGTTTTTCACTTTGGAAGGCAGGCACCCTGACAGGACTGTATTTCCTGATTCATATTTCAGTTACAAAGTAGATGAAGAATTTGCAACACCTTTCAAAACGGTGGCCACCAAGAGTCTAGACTTTGACCCATGGTCCAATAACCGAGGTGATGATGAAGTGTTTGAGACTAAATCAAGGGATGATGAGGCTAAGCCATTTGGTCTGGCAGTGGAAGACCGATCTCAAGCGACAACACCTGACACAACTCCAGCCAGAACTCCAACAGATGAGAGTACTCCAACTAGCGAGCCCAACCCCTTCCCATTTCATGAAGGGAAGATGTTTGAGATGACTCGCAGTGGTGCAATTGACATGAGCAAGAGGGATTTTGTTGAAGAAAGACTCCAATTTTTTCAGATTGGTGAGCATACTTCTGAAGGGAAGTCAGGGGACAAGGGGGAAGGGGATAACAGTACAGTCACTGCCATCACACAGCCACAGGCAGGGGACAGCACTGTAGAAACAAACCTAGAGAGACCAGTAGAAACAACAGCAGTTGAACATAAGCCCATCATCCAGGCCAGTGGAGATTGCATGGAACAAACACTTGGTAGTAACCCACTGGAAAAATCATCGGCCGCAGTAAACGCTTCTAAAGTTGATCCCAAATTGCGCACACCAATTAAAATGGGAATTTCTGCTTCCACCATGACTCTGAAGAAAGATGGCCCTGGCGAAGTGACAGATAAGATAGAAGCTGTGATGCCAAGTGGTCAGGGAGTAGAAAATGAAACTGGAGCCGTGCTTGTGAGCTCAGCTTCTAGCCAGACAAGCTGTAGGCAAACAGAAAACAGTGATTTTCCTAAAGATAATTTTAATAACAACAACAATTTGGATTCATCTGCTGTCCCTACAGATTATGTTACCTGTAATGTAGAGCTAAAAGAACATTTGGAACCGAAATGTTCCCTCCAGAAAGCTAACCAAGCAAAAAGCACTTCAGGAAAAGGTACAGGGACAACACAAGGACACAGAGCGAGAGATAAGCAAAAGCCACATGGAGAGCAGCACAAGTCAACAGAGGTGGTAGGGGCTAGAGGAAAATCAAAGCTTCCTGTAAAGGCCAGCTCAGTGAAAGAAGCCTTGTCACAGAATAATCTCCAAAGCAATACAGGGAGTAAAATGAGAGGGGCGAGTAAGCCTGACACAGCAAAACAAAGTCATTCTTCTCCCTGTCTAGAAGGAAGGTCTAGGATTCCTGTAAAAAATACACATAGGAGTAACCTAGCTAGAAGAACTCCTGCCCTGCCAAAACAAGAGCAGGTAGAGAAAGAAAAACTAAAACAGCTTCCTTCTAAATTACCAGTAAAGGTAAGATCTACCTCCGTCACCATGACAACAGTTAAAGTAAAGAAAAATCAGCTTAGGGAGGTATGTAAACATTCTATTGAATATTTTAAGGGAATTAGTGGTGAGACATTAAAGCTTGTGGATCGTCTATCTGATGAAGAGAAAAAGATGCAGTCAGAGGTCTCTGACGATGAAGAAGACAGTACATCAAGGAACACTTCCATATCAGAAGCTACTCAAGTTTACCAGCCTTCCATTACATCGAAGTCTGCTAGAGACATGAGAACAGAGGCAGCATCTATAAAATCAAAGATTGAAAAGGCCGACAGTGAGAGGAGGAGGAGTAAGAGGACTGGTGAGAATGAAGGCAGTCAGGTTTCTGGAGCTCTCTTGGCTCACCTCGTGGAGATCAAGCCTAGTTTGTAAAACTTTCAACTTGTTGATCCTAGTGCATGAACTGTTGTGATTGCCTGTGGAGTGACTTAACTGTAGTTTTCATTCTGTCATTGTCATCTGTTTGTGCTGTCTTATACTCTTCTTTCTTTCTTCAAACAACCCCTGTACTGTAGAAAGTGTAGTGGAGCATGCCAAAGACATTAATGTAACTCAAAAATTTTATGTAACACCGCAATTGAAAGATTTCTGTTGTGACAGCAATTTTCTTCTGTCATAGTAGAGAAAAACAGACGATAAATCTGCTCTCAGTGGTTTCCACCAGTAACTGAACACCTTGTGTACAGTCCAACAGTTAGATCGTCAGCATGTTTGGTTTCATTACACAACATCATGTAGTTTGCCATTTGGCTTTACACAGGTGAAAACCTAAAAGCTGTGGAAGAATGTTTTACTTTGTAGACTCTTAGGACACACAATCATTCTAGTAAACAATATAAGCACCGGCAACCTAGTAAAATTAAAGCTCTTACTTATAATAAACTGTTGTCTGGTATCATGATCTTCTGTGCAAAACCTTTTTAATCGAGAAATTGTAAATCACAGGTCCACAGAGTCCATGTGAACGAACAGATATAAGGATGGCAATTGTAGCTGACCACCTAGGACTTAGCTGGACAGGTAAGATTTCATGCTTTGTTATGGAAATAAGTCTTGGCTGTGACTTTTTCATAGAAACACAGAAAGGTTTGGGTTGGAAGGGACTTTCAAAGCCCATTTAGTCCAAATGCCTGCAGTCAACAGGGAAATCTCCAACTGCAGCAGGTTCCCAGAACCCCACATAACCCGACCTGGAATGTTTGCAGAGATGAGACTTCTACCACCTATCTGGGCAACCTGGGCCATTGTCTCACTACACTTAGCATCAAACATTTCTTCCTTGTATGTAGTCTGAATCTCTCTTGTTAGTTTAAAACCATCACCCTTTATCCTGTCATAGAAGCCCCCACTAGGACGACTGCCCCATCTTTCTTTTAAGCCTCTTTAATCACCAAAAAGCCACACTAAGGTTCCCCAGATCTTTCTCTTCTGCAGACTGAACAGTCCTAACTCTTTCAGCCTGCCCTTACAGTAGAGGGGTTCTGGCCACCGGATCATTTCTGTGATCTCCTCTGGCCCTGTTCCAGGAGGTCCATGCCTTTTACCAGAAGCGATAGCAAGGTCACATGAAGCTCTCCTGAATTCACAGTGACCCCAACCTCTCCAAACACGCAACACATTGCAGGGAATAGATACCTAAATAGGAAATTATCCCATGATGTTGCTACAAATCAAACAAACTCACTGGGTAAATAGCTAAATGCCCCTCAATATGTTCAGCCAAGCTGCTGTGAGGATCTGCCAGTGCAGGTCTGTTGTCAGAACAGAATAACAGTCACCAGAAAAACTAGATTTTAGAACAGTGGTGATGAAATATTCTCCACAGAGAGTTTTTCCCCCATGTTTAAGCAGCTTACAGCATATAAATGCAATAACAGCTCATGGAAATTATTTGAATTCAAAATTATGTGTTAGGAAAATAAAGCTGGAGTATATAACGTTATCTGTACAGTTTGTGTGTAGTAGTTTTGCTGACATCTGTGTGGTGTAAGAAAGGTAGTATTTTCAAGCCTGACATGTTGGTTGAAGGATTTGTGTGGTGTTCGGTGGGTTTGTTGCTGTTTTCTTTTCTCTCTTGCTTTTTTTCTTCTCTTTATAGAGCTGGCAAGAGAACTGAATTTTTCTGTGGATGAAATAAATCAAATCCGAATAGAAAACCCAAATTCTCTTATTGCTCAAAGCTTCATGTTATTAAAAAAATGGGTTACCAGAGATGGGAAAAATGCTACAAGTAAGTCCAAGTGGTTATGTTGTTCATGAGTGAAAGACTGTTTCATCTGTTGCCTGATGTAAATCAATTAAATGGAAGGAAACGTTATCAGTGTCTTTCATAAACAGCTAAGGAGGGGAAAAATGTTTCAGCTATATTTTTACTAGAAGTCAGAAACATGTCATTTTTATCCAGTAAACATGCAGAAGGAAATGGTCTGTTCTCCACATCCATAATGACTAGGACAAGAAATGAACTTATGTTCTGCTAAAGAAAATATTAGGGAAAACTTTCCAGTAGGAAGGAACATGAAACATGGAAATAGGCTGCCTGGAAACAACACGTAGTCCCACAGGTCGTAAGAAAAGACTAAACTTCCAGTGAGGAGTGATGGAGATACTGATTCTGTGCTGGGTTTATCTTAATTTCACTTGAATTTCTTATGCTGAAGGAGAGGTTTGGGGTTTTTACATTAGGTCAATGGTGTTCATTACCATTCTCTAATCCACACACTCCTGCACTGTATTTGAGTCAGCTTTGATCTTTTTCACTGTAAAAGTGATTTCCAGTATTACTGTGTTCTCGTAGCAAGGTTACAGTAAATGTGATTTCACTTGCACTGCCTGAATGGCCTTACACACAGTGTTACCTACACCGGCTACCTATCCCATTGTTTCTTGAAACAGAGCAGTAAAAGGATTTTTACATTCTTTTTATGCTCCAGTAAAAGGATATTTGGTTTCAGAAGTAAATATATTCCTTAAGAACTCTCTGACCTTATTCTTTGATCCTTTTGTGTTGTAATATCACTATTCTTAGGGGAGAAGTTAGACTTCTAATAGATGTGTATCTTGAACAAGCAGGTGGCAGAATGGTTTGTTGGACTAACAGTGAGGTTTGCTAGAACCAAAGGCATTGGAACAGAAATGTATGCCAGCAATTTCTAATTCATGGAACATGAATGTAACTGAAACAATTACACTGTTCTGCAGTGCTGAAGCTTTTTCTTCCTGACATGTCTGATTTGTTTTACAGCTGATGCCTTAACTTCTGTACTGACAAAAATTAATCGGATAGATATCGTGACCCTGTTGGAAGGACCAATATTTGACTATGGAAATATTTCAGGCACCAGGAGTTTTGCAGATGAAAATAACGTTTTTCATGATCCCATTGATGGTAATTGAATTCCGTGGTCATATTTAGTTCAGTGACGTGTCCAATAGTACAATGATGTTGTATAAACTCAGGCTTTAAAAAGAAAAAGGCAGTAAGTCCTATGGAAATAATTGTTCTCAATGTGAAGGGCTTTTGATATCTCAAAGAATAAACCCAGGATCCCACAGAATTTTGCCTGAGCAAGCTTTGTTCCCATCAGCCTAAGCACCATTTTTCAAGACGCGAGTGTTTTCCTCCTGCAATAGCTGTGCTTTGAGCCTTGCCCAGGTATATGTTTAATGTGTTTGATGCCGTATGTTTTCCAAGTTACCTGGAGAAACAGATATGAATGGAAACCTGGACAAATGGCTTTCTGTCTAGATAAGTAAAAGTAAAGAGCTCCTCAAAGAGAAAAAAAGGGACAAACGAGGGGTTTGAAAGTGGTTACTAACTGCACAGAGTAAATTAATGTGCAATTTACTACCAAGTCTCTTTGAGACAAGCAAGTTTCAGTTACTCTGTGCTTTTTACTTGGATCATTCTTACAATGGCAGCAGAAAAATAAGAAAATATTTTACTATTGCATGAGGGAATATTTTCACGTGGAAACTTTATCAACTGAGACTACAATTGTGCACATTAATTTTGACCCATATTAAAATGATAAACAAAGGTCTGCTCCTAAAAATGAGTGACTATGCATATACTCACTACTTATCAGTGTGTTGAAGATGCTAAATGCTGTTTTTCCTTTCAAATGCTAGTTAACAGGCACTGGGCTGCCCTATTCTTTACTTTGATTTTTATCACTTGTAATATAAATGGCTCCTTAAATAAGGTTTATTCTTTTGTAAGTAACATTTCCTTTGTTTCCTGTGATTTGTTCAAGTGTGCTTTGGGCTTGTAGTAGGATTTTTTTGCCTTTAGAGCATATAAGCTTTGGTGTACCTCCATTATTGAGCAGCATTTCTGGTCACTGAATCATCGCGTTACAGAAATAATTTTCTGTTGACATTTTAAGAAAGTTGCTCTTGAAATGTTGCATGCACCTTTTAATAGTGGCATCAATGGGTTTTTATGAGAAAAAAGAAAAAATACGCTTCTCTGCAGCTGCTTAATATCTCTCCTCTTCTCTGAGCCTTCCTCAAGCTTCCTTTCCTCACCAAGACCAGACCACCTTTGCCCTTCTCTCAGCTGATTCAGGAAATAAAACCTCAAACCCTATTAATGCACCTCCATTTGCAGGCAGCACTATGTCCAGTTAACCCTACAGCATGTGTTCTTGGGTTTGGTTTTTTTCCTTTCATAGGTCACCCAACCTAATACTTACTGGAAAGTGAACTTCAGATTTTGTTGTCATTTTTATGTGCATATTCAGTTTGATCCTTTTAGAAGGTTTTTCCATGCTTTCATCAATGTTTCATTTCTTTTCTCTCTTTATTTGATCAGTGTATCTGATTGTACCCATGTCACCAAGATCAACTCACTCTCCAAGATCACCAAGATCTCCTTACTCACCACAGTCCTCTCACCTGTGTAACTTCACTGTACCTGAAATGTTCATATAGCTCTCCCTTACTGTGTCTGTGTTCTCTTATCCCGTTGTCCATTCCTTTCTTATCTGTTTTATCCCACCGTGTATTTAGACATATGATTTTTATAGTGTCCTCATTCAAATCCATTCCTGTTCCTCATTCTTGAACTATTCCATTCTTGTGACTCCAGGGTTAAATTTGAGATATAAATTAATTCTGTTGTATCACTGCTATTGAGTATTTTTATATGAAAACTATATTAAAAATATTTTCCATCTAATACCCACTGGCATAAAAGTGGCTATCCTATGACACAATCTATTTCTGTCTTGAAAATCCATTTATTAAACTTCCAAATTAAAATGAGTAAATAAGTAAATGAATGAATAAATAAATACAGGAAAGAAATATTAACATTATATGTCTGCAAGAGATTGTACTGGATATAAAGGGACAACTATCCTTGTCCACTTGTGCTTTCTTGCATGCTTGTAAGACCACCTGCTATAGCTTGAGCGTGTTAAAATGGCTGCAAAAGCAGTTGCTGAAATCTCTACAGGCTATTTAGAAAACAGTCAGAAGTACTGGCTTGGCTGTGCTCTTCACTGGCAGTACTCATTGTTTTGCTCCATTTAGGACAGAGTAATCTCTCAGAACTGCATTTGTTCTTCCACACCCGCACCTCCTCATAACGTTTCATACCTTATGTAACTCATGAATCATTTGACATTTGCCTATTTGTTGTTCCATGCTTCCTCCCAGTCAGTCCAAATGTGCTGTCTTCCTTAGGTTACCCCAACATTCAAGTGGAACTGGAAACTCCCACTGGGTTGCGCTTCGTGCCACCCACCCCTTTCCATCAGGATGATTTCTTTAGCGACACCTCTAGCCTAGAGTCACCCCTTAGAACTCCCAGTAGACTGAGTGACGTGGTAGTGACCTCCCAGGGACACGTAGATGGTACAGCAGCAGCACCGCCAGTGGTGACTGAAGAAGACACCTCACTGGACGACAGCAAACTCGATTTCTCAGTGCCTAGAGAAGGAACACCTAAAGATATTTCCATAGGCGAGAGCCAGTTGGAGGAAGTGGACCTTAAAGATTTTCCACGGTATCTTGGTAGTTATGGTGGGATATCAAAAGATGCTAAACAAAGGCAGAGTGAAGAGACTAGTAAAAGAGGAGTAAGAACTGAACAGCCTGAGAGAGAAAAGTCTGGTACTGATGAGGAGATGACGGAAGAAAAACTTAAATCTCTGATTGAGGACATTCACCTGGAAGAAGGAGCTGAGTATGAGGAGATGACGGAAGAAAGAGTATGGTCAATTCTTAAAAGTGTTCAACAAGGAGAACACAAAATGTCTTCAATTACAGGTTGGCAGCCTGATTCATCAAGTGTCACCGAGCCATCAATGTCGGGACGCAAAATAGGTAGCAGCCTGCTAGATCGATTGGATGATAGGTGAGCACCTTTGTATGAGTGTATGCATGCATGTGAGTGTGTGTGTATGTGTGTGTGTATAAGGAAGCCTTCCCATCTGCTTTCATCTCCAGGAGTAGTGCCATGGCTGCTGTTCTGTGATAATATGTAGATACATGTGTATTTAAAAGAAAAAGAGTTTACTCCATTTGGCCTCAGACACACATTTTTCTTTAAAAATGTACATGTATCATTCCTCATTCTTAATATAGGTATCCCGCAAGTAGCTTAAGTTGTGGTTAGTGGGTGATATTACATTTTGTGTTATTTCTATTTTAAATCAACCTAAGTGTTACATAGATGTAACTGGAATTGTGGATGTAAACTAAACCATTTATTATCTGAAGTCAGGGTACTGCATCACTTCTATTTCTCAAGTGTCTTTCTAGCAGTCATTCTTTTCACTACAACTCTTTGCTTTCTCTCAGGTATTTGTTACTTTTCCTGTAAGCCAATTTTTAAATGGTCCCTGTTTCTGTAACACTTCCTTCGAGCATGTTACATCATGCTGAGTTACTAGACTTTTAGAGAGATGAGTTGCAAGGCATAAGAAGGCAAGAATTGTGATGCCAAATCCATTTGGTCCCATATGTTGTCACCCAGCAGCAACTGCTGAGGATGCTCAAGGAAAAAGGAGAGTGGACACTGTTATCCTGCAGTGCTCCCTCAAACTGTCTGCTTTCAGCATTATGACCCACTGAGTTGGATCTTATCAACGTCTTTCCCCACAGTGCTTTTCTCTTGCATGAGCTTTTCCAGCCTCCCCTTGGACCTACTTTAGCTTTCAACATTTGCAGTATGTGTTGCTGTCTTCAGCCTTTCTGGGACCCACTGGGTGAAGAGCTCCTGCCTGCCTTTGTTTGGAATGTGCCTCCCCTGATGAGCTAGTGAACTGAAGGAGCCAAATCTGCAGGAGCTGTAAAGCAGCAGAGAATGATTATCTGCAGTGTGATCATTTGTCTATCAGCACTTTGCATCCTCTGCAGCTTTGACTCAGGATGCTTTAAGGTTCCAGTATCATTCCATCCTCTCTTATTGAATCCAGTGTGAATTTGGCCATTGAGTTCATCAAACCAGTTGTATTTCAGGATTGTAAAGTGCTTGATCTATTACAAATATGACTTCTGCAGTGAAGCAAACAGTTACTCTGCACTTTATATTGTGTTAAATTAGGAAAATTAGTCACTTCTAGAAAGGAAAGTGCTTCCTTAAGAGCATAACTCATCCATTTCTAACTGAGTTACATCAATTTGCCATCTAAGCAAAGAGCTGTGGTGTTTTCACATGCCCAGTCATAGTCCTTAACTGGAAGCAAACAAAAAGGAGACAGAGAAGAAAACCATGTGGGTTAAAACTGTCTGTAGGTGACCTGAGACAAAATTTTGAGCAGCATTCTGTCTTGTGGCAACCTTCCTGTCTTTGGCTTTGTGTATTATTTTAACTCTGCGCTATGTAAGGATTTATTACTTGTTTTCTGAAAGGCATGACTTATCTGCAGTTACAGCTATTGTAATTTGGGGGGGAAAATCACATCAACTATTTGATCATTAGTGATAATTGCACACTAATGGATGATTTCATCACCTCCTTGGTTAGAGAGCAGGTTAAAGAATTAGTGCCACAGGGATTTATCTCATGATTATACAAGGGAAATTGTAGGGTTTGTGTATTTTTCTTTCTCTTGTTTCCTTCTCCTCCGAAGTGGAATTGGATTAACCATTTGTCCCTGTTCCAAATGTTCACCATATACTCACTGCTTCTGGAAAGATATTGTGATGCCACAGACAAGGCTATTAAAGAGATTGATGTTTGAATTAAAATGTGACTTTTCACTGTCTGAACTGTGTTTGCACTGAGAATGAAGATTTGGTGCTTTGGCCTTCTGCCTGTGATTTAAGCACTGAGCCACTGTATTTTTTTCTTTTTCATGTAGTTCGGACCAATGTAGGGAATCTCTTACCTCATATGTCAAAGGCGAAGTAGGGAAGCCAGAAACAAACGGAAGCCTATCTGAATCCACCACAGACACTAAAACTAAATCCTACATCCAGGATTCTTTAAATGATGTGGGGAGAACGAGTGACAGAGAAGCCGTAAAAACAAAGCCCCACATTTCAGCCAGTCCCGATGAGCAAACGTTATCATCAACAGCATATCAGAAATCTTTGGAAGAGACTAGCAAGCCAACAGCAGAAGGCCACAAAACATCTGTGCCTGTCAGTGTGAAGAAGATGAGCTGGAGTACTGCTGAGGATGGCAAGCCAAGAACAAGCATCCAAGAGGAGGAGGGAGCAGTAATGTCTGAACAGAAGGTACAGTATGTCCTGTAAGAGTTAGCTGCATGAGGAGCCCCTGTTGTTTGACATATTGCTTGACATCATTTTTTGTAAGACTTGCAATGTTTTTTGTGACAGATTTTATTTTTACACTTATTTGTGACTTTTATTGCTAGGAAAAACAGAAATTAGTGGGAATTTGTGTTTTATGGTGTGAATAGAATGAGGTGGAGTAATGGCAGGCAGAGGAGCCCAGCAGGGCTGGTAATCCTCGCTGACTGGTCCCACATCACTGGGGAACAGGTTTCTTTTCTGCCCTGTCCAGTCCACACAGCTCAGCTGTCCTTCATCTGTTTCCAGTATGGTGTTGCCGCTGGTTTCCACTCTTTTTGTGATAATGCAAAAAGCAAAGAAACACAGGGACTTTTCAGCATCTATCCTGTTCCTTGGACCCAACAGCCCCTACGTTTTCTTACTCTGTTTGTTTGCAGAAAAATGCATATTGGGTAGTATTTCATATCCTGGTGGTTTTTGTTTCATGGCCGCATGCACAAGGACATGGTTTAGATGGGGGCTTGGTACGACTGAGTTAGTGGTTGGACTCAATGATCTTAAAGGTCTTTCTAACCTAAGCAATTCTATGATTCTACGATTCCCAACTCCAAAGATCATCCTGCCAAGAGGAATCAAAAGATTTCCACACAAACAGTTTCCCCGCTCTTTCTTCTTAAAATACTGTAGAGGAGATACCCTTCATTTATATCTTGCCTGTTTGTGCACCATCCTTAACTGCAGAACCTCAGTTGTAAACCAACCAACTCAGTTGGGTTTGGACACTGAAGATTTTAATAGCGCAGTCGCTTGCTCACATTTATTCCCCAGAAGCTCAGAAATTAAGTCACAGAATGATTTTAGTCCCATAGCTGGGTGCACCTCACCCCAGAAGAGAGAAGTTTGCCATAGATGAGACCACAGGGCTGGCATGGAACTGGCTGGAAAAGGTAATTGCAGTGATTCTTTCAGTCCTCTCTGCTTGTGTGTGTAGTGCAGGAGGAAATTGATTTCTGGTATTTCAGTAGAATTGCTTCAGCATGATACAGCTTTTTTTTTTTTTATTGCAGCACAATAAAAATGTTGGCTATGGTGGGCTGCAATAAATCATTCAGGTTTATATTAGTTAATTTTAAACTATTCTTTGGATTACACAACCAAGGATTCTTTTATTAGACAGTAACATAATCAGGTTCAGCAGTTATGCAGCATATGATTGTTATTATGTTGTTATTAGTTCATGACACAGTCAAAGTAGTGAAAGGCAGTTAAAGGCAGGTGGCTGAGTTCCTTTAGTGCTGATAGGCTTTGGGGCAGACCTTAGGGTTTTTTTATTATGCTCAGCTTAAACACAGTCATAACACACTGAGGAATACCCATTAGCAAGGAGGTAAGACACTTCTAGGTGCTCTTTACTCTTGAAGATTCCATCTCGATTGGGAAGAGTTAGTTCATGCTTTTCATACATGTTCTTCTTACACTCCTATGGCTTTATTGGTAAAGGGTGATAATCCGGTCTTTTAAATAACAAGTCTTTTTATAGGCATGATCTTTGAATAAACTGGTACTGGATGATCATGTCATTTCTAAGCATGGGTCTCTCACAAAGGCAAAAGAATGGACTAAACAGATTTATTTCTGTGGAAAGAGAGGGAGAACAGCATAAAATGACCTCCCAAAGGAAGAGACTTTTGCTGCAACTCATTGGGAGAGAGTAGTAGTCATCCACAGGCAGCATGAGGGCTGCGTCAGTGCTTTGGCACACAATTTGCACTCAGATAAGCTTGGACAACTGATACCAATCTGCTGCTTTGTAACGTGGACAAAACAAATTGCTGGCCTCAGCCCAAGTCCACTTAAATGTGCAGAAGTTTATAAAAGGAGTGGTGACAGTGTAGGACATAAAATCCTCTACAAATGCTCAAGCACTGGGTCGTAGCAAGTTTTTTACATGAAAGGACCAAAACATAGTTGTTCTGTTATCCCAGAGAGATTGATGGCCACCATGTTGAAGTGACTCCATCAGAATTCCATCACAAATCACTTGAAACTGTTTATTAAAGATAACTCTTCCTCCACAACCTCAGTGCCCTCTGGGAATCTTCTTCTGCCTCTTGTTACTTCTTCAGAATAGGCTTGGATTATCTTTTGTTGGTGTATGTATTTGCTAATGTCAGAGGACAGCAGGAGACTTTACATGCAGATGAATGATGCCATTCTGCTTTTCTGTTTTATAGCCCTTTTCCTCCTCCACCCACCTATGCCTACTCTTATTTTGCACATAATTTCTGAGAAATACTTCTTGTTTGGGATGTCTTGGGTCAGATTTAAGAAGAGAACCAGAAATGCAGTTAGCAGCATCCACTGTTAATAACATCATGTTTGAAAGCCTCTGCCCTTTGTCTGTCACACACAGATTCAAAGCCCACATAGAGATATGAAGCCCTCTGTCAGACGTTCACACATTGCTGCTCAGCCTCAAAGCCAAGAAGCTCTTTGGGTTTGGAGGGGATAAACATTGGGACTTACCAAGGGCATCAGGACAGAGTAGACATCTGCAGTTGTGGTACCTCCTGGTACCAAGCTGGGACCAGTGTCAAACTGTTTCCCCTTGTCCTCAGCTGAAGTCTACCAGTTCCCTTCTTAGGAATGTAGAATGATTGTAATTCACACCTCAGATTTTGCTGTTTAAAAGCAGATGAATACAGAGCAGGAAGGCCATTCACATAAAGATGTTCTTCAAAATGCTTATTTGCAGTCATCTTTGTGGCAGTATTCCACTGAATCTTCACATGTGACCATCTTCTTTTTTTAAGAGGGAATTCACATCCCATACCTTGTGAATCCATTTCATTAACATTAAAATGTTAATTTTTCAGGAGAAAAAATCAAGGAGCTCTTAGAAGAAGACTTTTTGTACACAAATATTTTTCATTGTGCAACTGCATATAATACAGAAATTCCACGGGTCAATGCCTTTCAAATACCATTTTCAAAGAGGTGCTGAAATATTCATTACCAAGCCAAGGAGCAAAAAGGTCTCCTCCCACCATATACTTTTAAGAGCAAAGTTGTGAGTCACCGTGCAATAAAGACAGAAAAAAACTCTGTCCATGCTAACCTCTGTTTTCTTCTCCTAGTCCTGGTCAGCATGTTATGTCTTGCAAACATGCTGCTCAGATGTACTAAAACTGCATTTATTAGGAATGTAGTGACAGTGAGACTGAGAGTGATTCGAGCTCAGAGGAAGAGCAGAGAATTACTACGAGAGTTTATCGACGGCGGTTGATTCTGAAGGTATTTTGCAGTGTGCATTGCCCAGGTGACATTGGCATGGGTGTGGGTTTGGACTGCTGTGTTGAAATGTCAGGTTTGGCATACTGGAGTCCCTCTGGTAGCTTTCTATTGCCAGGATGTCTTTATAAACAAGTGCTAGGTGGCCTTTCCTTGCTTAAGCCAGAGGTTTTACGATTGTCTTCTGCTGGAAGGCAACTGTGCTGCATGGCATGTTGTGTCCTCCATTGCCACTCTTTTGCATGGTGTTTTAAAGGCTATAGCTAGATGCAGTGTGTTGGTCTGATGGAGAGCAGAAGTTTTACAGGGGCTTGTAGAAATAGGAAGAGGGGTGGTTACAGCTTCAGATGGAAAGAGGCAAGATGTAGACTAGAAATTAGGAAGATGTTTCCCATTGTGAGGGTGGTGAGACACTGGAAGAGGCTTCCAAAGATGTTGTGGATGCTCCATTGCTGGAAGTGTTCAAGGTTAGGCTGGATGGGGCTCTAGGCGACCTGGTCTAGCGGAAGGGGTTCCTGCCTATGTCAAGAACTTAGAACTAAATGGTCTCTGAGGTCCCCTCCAACCCAGAGCATTCTATGATCCTATGAAAACCAATTGCAGACAAATAAAAGCAATATATTTTTCTTTTCTAAAAAACCTTTACCAATTAACATCAGGAACATACAGGAGTGGGATATAGGAGAGTATGATCTGTGCATTCTGATTGAAACTTGCTGTCTTAAGTACTTACTGTGTTCTGGAAAACATCCTCAAGACAGCAGGTCATATTAAGAGTGTTTGAATTGCCTTCAGTGGGCTGTATTTAGTATATTTATTTACAGATGGTCTTCATTTACAGCAAAATATAGTTTTTATACTGATAACAGTGGAATATTCATGTAAATAACTGCATTTGCCTTCATGTTTTTTCTTGTGTGGCCATATAGTACAGCATTATAGCATAAGAAAACAAACCAGCACCATTTATGTTAATACCCTTATGTTAAACCATTATGTTAATACCTTAAACTTAACGAATTTATTAGATTCTTATCAGAAAAATCACATAGTCAAGCTAAGTAGGAGTATGACAAGAGGAAATGGACTCAAGCTGCACCAGGGGAAGTTTTGTTTAGATAATGAGGAAAAGGGGGTCATCAGCCCTTGGAACAGGCTGACCATGGAGGGCTTGACTTGCCATCTCTGGACATGGTTTAGAGTTGTGCAGATGTGGAGCATAGGGACAGGGTTTAGCAGTGGCCTTGGGACAGTTGGGTTAATGGTTGGACTTGGATGATTTTGAAACTCTTTTCCAACTTAAATGATTTTGTGAGAAAGGCCACCAGCCACCACAGTGCTATTACAGCTCTAGCTGAGTTTGCCTAAGATCCAGTTGTTAATTCAGGAGTGATTCGTGATGCTCTTGGGTTGCACATGTCTGTAGAGACCACATTTCACCACGACACCTGTAAAGGGTGATACATGACTAGTCAGAAGCAGGAATGTGATTTCTGTTTTCAAGCAGGGCAGGTGGCCTGTGGGCGATTACAGCCCTTTGAATGCTGTAAGAGCCTTTTTCTGGTGTCAGACATAAAAGTATCTGTGTGCTGAAATATTTGAAGGCTGAATAGCTGGTTGAGGTCCCCCACTCCATGTCTCAACTATTTTGGAGCCAGGAAATGTTGGGAGTAGAAGACAGAAAGTGTGTTAAAGGCGGCCTTCGCCTGCTTCTCAAGGACCTTTGCTGTGTTCAGGCTGAGAAAATTGATTTTAAATGTACTGGTACAATTTAGAGTTGAAGTTTTAACAGAGCAAGGGGAATGCAGTCCATGGAATGGTTTAAGGTCAGGGTCTGCACAGGAGCAGAGGTGGCTACACCTGCTGCCTTGGAAATGTGTCCAATCTGAACTCCATGAGAGCTGTACCTGTCTCTTCAGCAGAAAATACATGGGATACTTCATTTTCTCATGGTTTATAGTTTTTTAATTTATTTTAATCTCCCACTCTGCATTTCAAGACAATCCTAAAACAGAACAAGAATAATTGCATTTTTTAAGGGGAGAGTTTGATAGTGTGAACACTCTATGAGTAAGTACATTTTGACCACATGATGAAATGGTGGTATGAAGTGAAGGAAGAGAAAGCAATGGAGATGCTTGCATAGCCTGTAGGGATAAAGTTTAGTAATGCTGAAACCTTGAAGATAAATCTAGTCCTGTGGAAAACCAGGCTTTGTTTTGTACCTCCTCAGCTCATGTCAGGGCTGAGCTGCTTTATTACCTTTGTCCTTCTTTCCCAACATGTGGGATTTTTTTTATTTGTGTGTTATTGCTAGTACTATTATTTCCATTTAACTGCTACCTTAGTACTCTATCCTGGACACCACGTCTGGGGAAAGGAAAATACCCCTGGAGGTATTTTCCCAGCAGTCCGAGAGCTGATTCCTGTTAAGTGTTCTGCACTCCCAAGCACATTCCCATGGGATTTAGCACTTCAGAGGGCTGAGCCCATAAAACCAGACAAGCAAGAGCTGATGCCCATTTCCACATGTAATTGGATCACGCTCTAACCTGAAGGTAGTGCAGATGGTTTTGGTTTTGCTTCCTTTCCTCACAAGGCGGGTTGATGGAACGGGGCATTGCAAAAGGAATGGGGTTTTATGGTCGTCCAGGAATGCAAGCAATTAGCACATAAGGGGAAAAACAAGAGTCTTGCCACAATGTGCACATTCAGAGCCCCATCCAAAGCTGCTTTTATTCGATCATGACAGAAATCAGTGTCTAATTTTTCATGCGTTTTCAGTGGTCGTTAAATCTGTCATGGGTACAAATTCTTGGCAAAAATCTTTTCAGGAAGAGTCTTGCCAAAAAAAAAGAGTTTATGGTGGAATTTTGTAATGGAAAATAAAACAGATTTTCTAAGCAGGAGTTATTAAATCCAATGTCATTTTGTCTCTCATACTCTCATGTTTTATAAAGATTTATTTGTCCCTTTCCATGCATTTTGCTCATTAAATCCTCCATTCTGGATCACAGAGGGTTTAGTTCGGCTGACACTGGAGCCACAGTCAGTCAAAATTTAAACTAGCTGCCCTCACGTCATGTAACCCAGAGAGAAATCAAAACACAGACTGCAAGGGCTTTTAGAAGGCATGTTCATCACATTGTCCTCCATGCACAAGCCCCAGCCCCAGCTCTCAGTGCTGGACTCTATACTCTGCCCTGCTCACAGAACCTTTTCCTTTCAGATCTTCTTGGATTGCTTGGTAGTTTGTTGGGATTCTTTTCCCCCACCCTTCTTAGGCTTTGGCAATACATCTGCAAACCAAGTACAGACTCAGCAGAGCTCAGGCAGAGAGTTGAGGCATCTGATTAGTAAGGTCTCCCTGAGTAGGCACAACTCGCTGATTGAAACGACTTTAATGAAAGATGTTTGTTTCTCTTGCCACAGCCCCAGAGGCTGGAGACCCCAAGGTGTGCCAGGCACAGCTGCTGCTTGTGCATGACAAGAATGTGATCTCGAGACTGAAAGGATTATGCCTCAATACTAGTAGTTTAGGCCAGTAAAGGATGAGGTCAGGAGCGCAGCTCTTGTTGCCACTGCATCATGCCTCTGGTCTTTGGTGAAAGGAAGTGGTGAGGCTCTTTCTATCTTGTTTTTAAATTCCTTTTTATCCATCTGANATAGGAGGAATAAAGGGGACCATTATCCCTCCAGTAACTAAACAAATATGAGTGGAAAGCAGAGCTCTGACAGATCTATAGTGAACTTTGGCACAACACTCCTGCAGCAGCTATGACTCCATTTATCTGGACGTCACTGGAAACACCCATCATCTGCAAATAACTGTTAAGAACATTATCAGGGCTTCCGGAAGTCTTAGAGGAAGCTGTTCTTTGCTTCTCCTGCCCTGGAGAGCAGCAGAGAAGAGGATACCAACTGTTTTTTGGCAGAACACACTCCAGTGAGCAGGGTGACATGAAAGCACTCTGCTCTGCAAAGCTTCCTGACATGTTCTGGGGCTGAGGCTTGCAGACTTTTGTAGGGTTTAGTCCCAGGGATCAAACCAAGTTTCCAGTAGTCATGGTATAGGTTTTTCTCTGCCTTTCTAAAGCTCTTGGGATTGTGACAGTGATTTGGGCTGGTCAAGAGTAAAATGAAACTTACAGAAATGTGATGCAGCAGAAAGAATTGTATTTTTTAGCTGTGACTCAGATGCACCAGGTTTGTGTTTAAAAACAGCTCATGGTGACAAGGTCATGTAACCTTCCATTCTAACCCAAAGCTGCTTTGAGATCCAATGAGTAAAACTGCCTATGGGCAGGTTTTTTTTTTATTTCCCCAGCAAACATCCATCTTTGTAACTGCACAGGATTAGGAACGTCAGTAAATCAGATCTACCTCCTGCCAATTTGGAGCCCTCCAAATTGCAGTCTGTTTAACTCCCCACCAGTGAGAGAATTGTGAGGGCTGGATTTCTTCTTGCTGGCTGCTCAGTATTTATAGCATTTATCCTTCGACAGTGCTTAAAGTAGCATGTAGCTAATTAAAACCAAGACTCACTACACCTTTGAAACTGGAGATGTCAGTGCTTCAATACATTTTTAATTTTAAAATTGAACAAAGTCATCTTGTTTTAAGGAATAACCTTGCTCACAGTGGCAGTAGGGAATCCAAAGGACTAGCAAGTGATGCTGGAGTGCAGTGCAGTGTGGTGACCTTGCTGCTGGTCATGTTGATGTATTTCTGATTTATTTCCATGGATTTTATTGTAGTGGCTTTAGAGAGCTATTCATGAGGTGGAACCTGTGCTCCATGTGGTGGAAGAATGTCAGAGACAGGTCTTCTATCCGTAGGGCATCACATGGGAGCCCACAGGGAAGGCTTTTAGCCGGTGGGTGGGAGGTCAGGAATGAAACAGTGCTCCTAGTTCCTTGTCTGCTGTGGTTCTGATTAAAGCACTAAGTCTCCAAAATAGGTATTACCCCCACACCCCCCATTTCACTGTAGCTAGGAACCACCGCAGGTTTCAATTCCCCAAACTTTTGCCCAGTCATCCCTCCACATCTGCTGCAGCAGTCCCTGAGCTGTTCTCAGTTCTGCTGTCTTGCTCAAGAGAAAGGAAGGAGCAGGCTGTGTTGTTGTAGCTCCTGTCATTGGGGTGACCAGCCTCTTACACCGCTCCTCCTGCTTGGACCCTGATGTCGATGCTTAGGCAGGTGTGTAATTTCTCCTTCCCTCAGCAGAGTTCTGGACAATTAATTGTACAAGTCCAGTCCAGGCTCCTCCATCTGAAGTCTTCATCAGCTATTTGTTCTGCTCTGTCTCATCAGGATGCCACCACCATTCTCAGCTCTGAGGACCTCAGTTGGGTTCTTCACTCTGAGAGTATCTCAGATGCAGGATCTCACCCTTACATCCCTATGTGGTGAGATCTGGCTGGCTGTGGAGCTTTCTTTTGTTGTAGTGGTCATGTAAAATTCCAGATCTGTTTAATTACTTAGTTGTCAAGTGGTGATTTCTGTTGAGCTTTCAACAAGAAGAAAGCTGTACTCTTCAGCAGTCTCCTTGGACCTCTGCAATCCCTCCAAAACGGGGAGAAACAGCAAAGCTTGGCTAGAGAAAACACAGCTATTGCCTCATAAACGAAAGGAAAGGTTTGGTGTAGAGCTTAGAAATAGCATAGAGCTGATGTTATAATGCACATATTGAGGGAGCTGTGTTTGTAGGGAGAGCAGTTTAAAAAAATAACCATGGCACAGCTATATTTTTTCATTAGAGCAGTGCCAGGAGCTTACGTAGGCAACTTTGCAGGGTACAGACTACTGTAAATAGGAATCCTATTTTCCCTGTACTGTTTGGTAGGTGGAAGAATTATGAGAGCTTGATGATTAGCTGTAATAACTGTATTTCAAATATTGTTTTACTGTTAATATGGATATAACCTGCTTTATACAATGCTTATTTCTCTTTTCCTTGCTCAATGACCATAGTGAGTTGAGGGTGAGGGGAGGAGAAATATTATAAGGACTCTTTTGGTTTGTGGAAGGGTTTATTTGCTTATGTTTTGGAATTTTTTCATATGTAGATCAGCTACATTATCTGTTTACTGATGTGAAATAAATCAGCATAGACTAATCAGGTTATTTTTGAGGTATCAAATCCAGTGCTTGCTTCAGCACCCAGCTTTGGAGAAGTGACTTCCTGTATTAAATTCTCCCAGTTCTTCTGGAACCCAGGTTCCTGACTGCCTTAGAACCTGAAGTAATGTCATTTATTTATCATTGCAGCAATCGTTCTTGTAACGGTGTTAAGTTATGAACATAGCAGTTAGGAAACTGCTTGTATATTCATTTCTGCTGGTCCTGTAAATTGCTGGTATTACAAGAAACAATGGCTAGAGTACTGCCCATCCCAGTATGTTGTGCACTGACTGCCAAGGCTTCTTGGCAGGTGCTGCCGTGCCAGGAGAAGCATCACATAAAATACCTTTCTCTGTTTTGTAAGTGCTAAGTCCTGTCTTTTTGTGCTTGTGTTTAAGACCTTGTGCTTAGCAAGCTAGAGAGCAAAGAGAGCTGTCCTATAAATCTCAAATATCCTCCACTTCATTTTGGTTTCACACCACATTTCAGTGTGTGCTGGGCACCAAGAAGCTGCGTGGAGCTGCGTGCACGTCTGAAGAGGGGTGGTACTGTCATGAATTTATGCCTCCATCTCCGAGGACTCAGACTCACCTCATGGTGACTTACTGTCCAGAGAGCTCCATGTCATGAATTAATTAAATTAGAGCAATGCTAGAAGCTCACATGGGCTTTAGGGACACATGTAGGATAAAAGCACAGGTGTTGGCATGCTAAATGAGCAAGGCTTCTGTCCCATTGGTGTGACATAAAGCAAAGCATTACATAAAGACTGGAGCTAGCATGTGCTTGTCGCTTGGATTGGTGTGGAAATATGTATGGATTTGGCAGAATGGAGGCTACACCGCTAATCTTATATTCTTTAGGGTGAGGAAGCAAAAAACATTCCTGGTGAATCTGTAACAGAGGAGCAGTTTACTGACGAAGAAGGCAACGTCATCACAAGAAAAGTAATCATGAATTACATCCCTGCCCTGGGTCTTTACATTCAAGTAACACCTTTTAATGTACTTTGTCCCTTTAGGACCTAGGAAACAATGAAAAACATCGATGCTTTTCATCTATTATTTCCCACAGATTACCCGGAAGGTGCTAAGACGTGTTGTTATCCCCCATGAGAGGAAAGTTGGTGAAATGGTAATGGAACGGAGACTCCCAGGAGATAACAGTAGACACAGAGGGGTTGTGTTGGCTGCTAGAAAGTGCTGCTAAAGGGCTGGAGGTTTGCATTTAACACGGAGCCTTGGCAAAGTGTGGTGCTTGCGATTATTGGGTAACAGGGTGGAGTTTTCTCTGTATGGTGTGCAGGCAGGGGGTGCGTCAGGGTTAGGTTAGAGATTCTGTTGGCACAAAAGCATTAAGGTCTGGTTTAACAGGCAGAGGCTCAAACCATAGGGTCAGCATCTGGTTTGTACCATCAAGACAATTGATGCCTGTGGGTTTGGTTAAGTTTTTGCAGAGCTTGTGCCTTACACCAGTGGGAAGGGTAGAGTATTGTGCCCTGGCCCCTCTTGCAGACAGCTCCAAGGGTCTAGGCAGGCATGGGTGCCTTGTCCTCGGTCCCAAGGACACATCAGTGGAGCAGGCAACACCTCCGGGAGCAAACAGCTTTTGGGGAGCCTTGTACCTTGGAGCATGAGCCTGGGAGGCCTTTGTCCCAGTAAAGTTGTCATTGGGGTTGATGGAGCTTTCAACTGAAAATAGGGTGGGAAACAAAGGAAGATAACAAATGCTTTTTATCTTCTGTAATAATATTTTTTTGAAAAGGACACAACACAAATAGGAGAGCTGAAACAAACATATTTCCATCCACCATTTTGTAGTCCTTTATTAGGGAAAAAATAAATTGTGCCAGGCAAAGGAGAAACATTTTCAATTTGCTGCACCAGATTAGATTAGTTGAAACTCCTAATAGTTACGAATTCATCAATGCAGATCACCCGAGGGGTAAATTCTCCTTATAACCACATGTAAACAGATGCCTTTCTGTGATGTGATAGAGGCTTGTGACTACCAGAGTATTTATTTTTAGTGATTATTGAGCTACTTATAATGAGCAAAGATGAGCTTGTATTTGGGGATTTGCTATTCGAAAGACACTGAAACCTGCACAGCTTGTCGCTGTTGTTTGTTTTACTTCTGTACTGCTTCACTGGTGGGGTTTGCTTTCTTCCTCCTCCCTTTGCCCCATTACTAACCTGCTCACTTTAAAGCACAGATGTTGTGAAACATCGTAACAGCAGCCTGTGCAGTTGGAAACATCGCCAATCCTGGCTAAGCGCTGGGGAAACGTGGTTTTCCTTGGTGGTGGCACAGAATCTTGCTGCAACTGATGGCAGGTGCTGTGCTAGCCGGGTGCTCTGTAAATCACTGTGTGATTGTGTGTTCTACTCAGAAAATGATATTTCAGGCTTGTGCTTTTGCAGATCGGCAGAGTGAATTAAGTAGATGGTGTGTGTGAATTTGGAGTGATGTGATTTAATGGCTTTTTACTTATCCTGTTACAGCAAAACACAGAACCTGTGTTTGGAAGCAGGTTTGTTGTTTCTCTCTGCAAACCGCATTAATGCTTATACTTTTCCTTTATCGCAGGGAGAATCTTATAAGGTTAAGACAAAGAAAGAAGTCAGACACGTGGAGAAGAAGAGTTACTCATGAAAGCTGAATGCTGACCACTGAACGGTCAGTGCAGTTGATTTTCTTCCATTGCTAAAAGCTTTTCTGAGCACAGGGCTGTGCAGTGGCTTCCTGCTTCTGCCTTCACATTGCTCTCAAGCTGCAAAGCTCAGTAAATGGTCCTTGATCTGTAAGCAGAAAATTACCTTGAGTTTGTGGGCAGAAAATATAAAAATAAAGTAACCAATACTGAGGCATGCATGAGATTTTGATGAGTTTTGCAAAGTCTGTGGTGCTTTCTCCTCTTAAAAATCAACCTGGGTACAGGTGGTGAAGGAGCTGCGCACAAGAGAATCCACTGGGAGTGAAGCTTCTTCCATTTTGCCATGTAATCTGCGGGCAGTTCTGCAAGTCAAAGTCTTTGTATGAGCCACCAAAGCATCTCAATATTTGCCAACAACTAAGCCTTGCCACCAGTTTATTGTGAATTTTATTTATCTAGCCTTAATGATTGTCACAAAAGAGCAACTGACAGTGTTAGAGCTTCCCAAACTAAACCCAAATGCACAGACATCCTGGCAGGGACTCTGTAACAGAGCACCACGATGCCAGTGGCTGCTTTGTTTCAGTCATGTAACTGCAGTCACACAGCAAATGTGCCCAAAACTACAGGAGAAGCTAGTCTGTGTCTATCAACACAGGTCAGTTAGCCATGACTTCAATTTACCAGGTGCATGTTCTTTTTTTCTATTCAGAACTTTATTCCCTTAGCTTTGGTGTATTTTAGGAAATGGGCAGAGGAACAGTTTATGAACTTCATGGAACTCAAGGTTATGGGAGGAAAGAAAAGTCAAAGGGATGGTGCTGCTTATTTGAAATAATGACCCAGTGCTTCTCCACTGTGGAAAACCAGTGGAAATCTGTGAATGTGAAGGCACTGAAGGCAAGATGAGGCGTTGAATGACATAGCAGTGCAGAAAAAGAACCTGTTGGCATACCAACATGATGCAACACACATTGGGGATAAGATTGAAGCATTTATTTTTAAAATAAAGTGGTATTAATAAGGCAGTTCGTTGTTCTGATATTCAGAGATTCGTCGCTCCTCAAAACCAGATGTGCTCCCATGACTGCTGATTAATTTCTCCTGTGGTTTCCAGGAGGCAACTGTTCCATACTAGAGCCCCTGAGGAACTTCTTAGATACTAAACCTTTGCTCAGGGGGACACATTATCCTCTAAGATGAATCTCTGTGGTCCAGACTTGGATATGATAAGCATGACAAATGTGTGTAACTGTGAACCTGGTCATGAGTCTATTGAAGACATTTTATTTGAATGCAAAAACTGGATATATTTGCACAGACAGGGGATTCTAATAGAAAAACATTCATTTGCTAGATCACAGGAGACAAAAAAAAGTGCATTTTGGAGGCAGAGGTGTTGCTTTTCCTTTGAACATTTGAAAAATATCGCGTTAGTCAGATTTTGCTGTAAAAATATCTCTGTCACCCTGCAAACAAACCTGTTGTGATAGCCAAGAACTTTGTGCATGCAATTCTGCAGGATGGCACCATGACTGCTGCAACATGAATAGTTGCACGAGATTCTTAGCTGCAGGAGAGATTCAGGACAACCATAGATATGGGCAAGGACATATTGATTTAATATGGAAGGAGAGCACAAGCATAGAAGGTGGACTCAGTTGTGTTCCCCAAGTCACTGGCAAAGGGGGATGCTCAAGGTGGGCAGGTTTTCCACCACTCTGAGGATGTATAACCAGATAAAGTCATCAGTGTATTTACACTGAGGTATTCTGAATTGGTTTGTGTTCTCTTTTCTCTCTCCCAGGACTGTGTGCTTTTACTGCCAGTATTCTCGAGGGACGTTCACGGATGAAAGAAGAATAAATGTGCAGGAATCAAACATTCACCTATAAAAGTGTGCGTGTGTTTGCTGCTTCCACACATTAACTGCATGGATTTTATGCAAAAACAAATGAACAAAACACAAACAAAAAAAACCCAAACTAAAAAGATAAATTAATTTAGCATGAGCCAATTTGCAGAGCATGGAAATTCACATTCATTCACAGGACTGGAGGGTGCGCAGTTCCCAGTGCAGTGTGTAAATACAAGATGCCATGCTGTTAACAGCTTCCTTCAAGCAGTTCTGATGCCATCTCAAAAAGAAATAAATTCCTGTGGCCGGAGGGGAATGTACGAAGACGAAGTGGTTAGACCATGGAAAGACACTAAAATTACTAAAACTCCACAACAGCTCTCGCCTTATTTTTCTTGGACCCAAACTGTCAGGGTATAAAACACTTCTTTTGTTTCTTTTTTAAGACATCAATAGTTTTGCTGTAAATAAATGACACTGTATAAATTCTAACAGAATAGAATAAATGTTGATAAGGCACTGCCTTTTCGATCACAAACGGAATATTGCAAACGCATTGAGCAGGCTGGGTGACTCAAACGGCTGCACCTACAGGGATATTCTGGGTGTATCTTCACAGATTTCTTGTATATTAGCAATTATAATGTTTGTATATGCAAAATCGCTAGCTTGATTTTAAAAAAATCTTTAAAATCTGCTGCAAATTTAAATGATTCCCAAAATGAGGAATTCTGTAGTTCTGTGAAAATTTTTTCTTCCAGAGTACTAATATTTTGATGCATGTGTTTCACCTTATTTTGATTATTAAATCTTTTCCAGTTTTGCAAACACTATACTGCAACATGAAAAGGAAAAATAATAATAATAAGATTTTATCTGTAAACACAAAGCCCTTCATCTAATATTTGTTGCTGTTGCCAATTTTTTTTCAATGAAATGACCTAAACCCCATAACATATACAGTAGTTGCATTATGGGGAGGGGGGTGCTATCTGTTCTTGCTTTATAACGGGGGTGATGCTTGCAGCTTTAGAGGTGGGTTGGTGCTCAAAGGAGCACAAGTTTGGGATCTTTTTAAATGAACTGAAGAGAAATTACTAGCTACTAGACTGGCAGCACGCTGTAAAATTATTACTGTATTGTGTACTGGCTATAAGATGTAGAATCTTTCGGTAAGCCAATCATCTGTAATCATCCTAGCAGTGTAATATTAGGTTGTTAAGGCTGCTGTGTTTTAAAAGGGCATTTTTATTTGGGTTTTGGTGAAATACTTTAATTTGTTGATTATATTCATATGGAAACAGCATTCATTGATAATAGCTCTAATTACATATGTATGAAAACAACAAAACACTGGATGATCTAGTTGATTATTTAAGCATAAAATAAATTGTGTTAAAACTCTTGGATAACTTGTATTTGGCAGTGTTCTTGGACGTGGCTGGCAGCCACCCCGGTCTATCGGCTGTTCTTCCACATGCTTTCTTCTGTCCAGTCCACCTCCACATGTGTATTACAGGTGATGGACCATGATGTGTATAAAATGTTGCCAAAATATGTTTTCTGGGGGACAGAAGCAGTGCCCACTCACTGCTCTGGGCTGCAGATTTTCTGCTTGGGTGCAATAAATACATTTTGTTATTCAGGGTTTAGTTTTACTTGGCTTTCAAGGCAATGTGAAGAGAATGAAATTTACCCCAGCTTGGCACCTGATTAAGTGCCGCTGGTACAGCTCCCACTCTGCTCAAAGTTATCTTCTGATCCACTCAGTGGCTATTCCTTTGCTTGGGGTCAGCCAGCAAATCTCCTCTGGTGGCAGTGAACACCATGTGGTTTCAGGAGAGTGGAGCAGGTTGGTTCATCAGTGTTTCTGAGGTCCAGCTTTTGAAGCAGTTGCAGTAAATTAAGCCATTTTCATCATTTTAGTAGCTGCTCTGTTTTGTAATGTATGGTTTACCTAGGTCAGGTTTTGGTCCTTATGGCAGGGGCTGGAAGGGCAAAGCCATGGGAGAACAGACACATCATATTGCAGGTCACAGTGCGGCAGCAGCAATCTCACTTCTGGAGACCTCATCAACCAGATATCTCCTTTCTGCTCATGAGTACCCAGATCCGATGAATGAAAAGGAATGTTTTAAGTAAATGGTGTGTTTATAGATATATTTACTGTTCTATGACTATTTTACAGCTGGAAGCAAAGGCTATGGTGACCCAGCAGCAGAAGCAGCACTGTAGCCTAACATTACCTCTCTTAACAGCAGCCAAAAGACTCATCTTTTTCTCCTCCAACTCTTCCCCTCATGCTAATGAAGAGGAAAGCTGGGATTGTACCTGGAATGATAGTTCTGGCAGGCAGAGGCTCTCTCTATGCAGACAGAACAGTGAGGCTGAACATGCAGGTAGCAGAATGTGTAGGGGAATTTTGACGGGTCACCTGCTGCTAGTGGTGCAGTGAAGGCTGGAACCTTGTGGCTTAGTTTGCAGAGGTTAAAATTTCTCATTAAATGTTGCACAAACGGGATTTTTTGGATGTTGGTTTGTTTTGCACTGAGTGTATTGATGTATCTTGGGATAACTGCAAAGAACAAGGTTGAAGCAGAAATGGTTGTGTGAGAAGAAAGGAAATCTTGCTGGTCCTAGCAAACAGCACAGACAGCCCTGGGCTCTACCTCTCATGTGTTTTTGTCTTTATTTTTTGTATTTTCTCAAGCAAGGATATTCCCCTTAGAGGCAATATTGTAAGTCATGGAACTCCTGTTTCATAAACTCTCTTGCTAAATAAGGTGTTCTCTTCAGCCTCTGAGATTTAATTTAGTCGTGCCTAATAAAGCTGCAGAGTTTCCTACTGTATGCTCTCCTCTTCTGAAAGAATATCAATTATGTTTTATTTGTGACCTGTAATAGTTTTAATGTCAGAAATCCTAAGAGCCTCCCATAATGAAGAACTGACATTAGTGGGATAAATGGCAGACACAAGTAGGGTTGCAGTACCCTGATAATTAATGCTAATTTCTTGAGGGCTTTTTTACATCCATAGGCTTAGCAAGGATGGCTTTGGGGCAGCCTTCTTGCTCCTGCCAGCCCTCTCCTTGGGAATGGGGTGCAAGGTGAAGGGCTATTGGGCTGCTGGGCTGAGGTTGGTGCAGGGATGCTGGGCAGGGCATTCAGAAAAAGATCATTTCTTGTCCCTCGCTATGTGACTGATAGATGTGTGACCCATCGCATCCTTAGCCCTGGGGTCATGCAGTGGAGTTATCAAGGGGTGGTAGAAGGGGATGGGTACAAACAGGATCTCTGTTTTCAGAGATTTTGGCAGAGCCCCCCAAATCTGGGCGAAAGGAAAAAGAGCTTCTGGTTTGTCTCCCCTTTACACATGAAGTGGGGGATAGCAAGGAGTATTCCTGCTTGTTTCACAGCAATTTTCTGATGGAGATGCAGACTCTATAATACAGAGATGGAAGAAGTGTAAGTTAGATTCAGCACTGCTATGAAGCACCTGACATAAAATCAAATCCATTACTGGGTAGAGGAAAAGGTTAGTGAAGGACAGAAAGTTGAGCTGCTCAAGAAAAATCTATGTAGATTGCCACATTTTCTGTAACTGTTGATGCTAAAACCAGTATGTTAATTGTGCCTGGCTTTTGTTTATTTGACCTTAAGTCCTGGAGGATGGCGAAGATTTATAATAAAAAATTTTATTGGTACTTTTCCCATCATGTTAATGTTCAATTATTCGGAACCATTTGGGCTATAAAACAGCAGTGCACAGTGATCTTCCATTCACCAGCTTTCTTGGAAGGCTTCCAGAGGCTGTATATTGTTACGGCATCACCAGACCAGGAGAACCAACAGGGTTTGGTGGTAAAACGTACTCCACATATGCTCTCCATTTTCCCTTTTGAATAATTCTTTGTATATGGGTCACCATTGTTTTTTAATTCCTCTTCGGTTTATTTTACTAGTAATACATTCCACTAATTGCATCTGAATGCCACTTTACCTTTATTTCCCCCTCCCTCCCCCCTTATATTTGTTGGGTACTCTGAGTACTGTTGAGCATTTTTCCTGGGGTTAATTTGCCTTACTTAGTCTTTTTCTCTTCAATATATAACTACTGAATATTTTAATAAAATTGTATTGTCATTGATGGCCTTCCAGCTGATTAATGGACCTCTGGAATTACATTAAGGGTAATATTAAATCTCTGGACATACCTCATCTAACCTCTCATGCCGAGCAATGAATTTTATACAAATATTTCTACTGCTGATGTGAGTTTATGAAACAGCTTTTAATTGCCCATTATCCCCTGTAATGATAGCATCTGTGAATAAATACTACCTTTTTATTACTTATTCTTGACATGAGTATCTGCTTGGCTATTATTACAGTGTTGGTGACATTTTGGGATTCTTTATTTGGACCTCCCTTTGTCCCTTTAGCGTTTTGTATTTGTTTTCTATCAAAAGAAATATAATGAGGTAAGGAGGATAGGGAAGGCTTTGCTAAGGAGGATAGGATGGTGGCTTTGCTACTGCATCAAGCCCTTGGTTGTCTGAGACGGGGGAGAGGACCCCAGCAGCCTCATGACCTAAGCCTTGAAATGGCATTTTTTTGTTAATGGTTCTTATACCATGTATACACTTCTTGTACCATGTTACACCTTTTAATTGGCTTGCTTAACACCTTACAGGTGTGCAAAGTATGTGATTTTTACATTTTTTTCATTATTATTTTTTGGAGGGTTGTTAATTAGGATACAATTTTCTCTCTGTGTTTATTAATTTGGAGTGTCTGGCCGTAATTGTAATTAAATCTACAGGCACTATTTTTTAACCAACCAAAATACTGCCATGGCAAGAAGGATGCTGTCTCAGATTCAAACATCAAGGGACCTTGAGTTTTCCTCCCACTCCCCCACTGACTCAGTGTTTGTCATTGGGCAAGTACCTCATCTTGCTCCCTCCCTTTCTTGCCTTCCAGGGCTATTGTGCGAATTAATTAGATAATGTTTCAGCACAGCTTTGAACTGCAGAGTGCTCCAGCAGTGCCAAGTTATAATTTATCGTTATGAAAGCAAGACCTCTGATGCAACCCCAGCAGAGCGGAACGGCAAGACAGACAAGAGGGGAAGCTTTCTCCTCACCATACTCACCATCTGCAGCATCTTTACCGTACTCCAAAAATGTTGAAGGAGTCAGGATGTTGCCTGCACCAAGCAATCCATTTTCAGGTTGGTTTTAGAGTTTGAAGGAGCAGTGACCACATCCCCTGGAAAAACAATACAGCTCCAAATCAGCAGAGCACTCAAGATTAGCATTGATAGGTCTGGAGAGCAACTTAAGGTGAAGCAGCCATGGGGTTTGCTGGCTAAGATTAGCCTGGAGCAGGTGTGTGTTTCACTGATGCAGGTTTTCAAAATACTTAGCCCTTGATTAAACAAGACACTCAAACATGAGCAGTCCCAATGGAAATAAACAGTGGATCAATGCCAGGTGAACTCAGAACATTAAGGTTCAAACCTGTTTGTTCAGCAATGAGTTTCCTTTGAAGAGCATGCAAGTGTATGGACAGAGGCCACAGAGCAAAGCGGCTTCCCATGGACCAGCAAAACCTATAGACAAGCAATTGTATTGAATTGTAATAGCCTGCCTGAAGCAGTGCTCATTATTTGTTGAGTCCTATTTTAATCCCTGGGGCTTTTTACCCTAAAGCCTGTGCCAATGCAGTGGCTCAGCTCAGGCACAGCTATGGGAGGTCTCCAGGGTTTGCTTGCCAAGGAATTTTAGTGAGCGTGGAGAAGTGGACATGAGACATGGATATTATCTGGCTGATCTGTGGAGATGACTAGCAGCAGCTCTCAATGCCAACACTCTTACATTTTGGGAGAAAGCTCAGAACAGCCCTTTTACTGCTTTGCTTGTGATTGTGACCAAAAATAAAATTACCTGTGCTGATACTCCCAGGCAGGCAAAAAGAATAATTACTTTCCGGTGATGGAATTCCTTCAACTAGTATCACCATGAAGAAAAAAAGAGTGAAATTTGGAATTTGCGGTGGCATGGGGGAAAAATATGTAGTGCTGCCATCAGAGATAATGAAATCCTTATTTGCCACTAACGGAAAAAAATTACTGTTGTTAAAAGGTTCCCTTCATAAATAATCGAGAACCCAATTATACGGTCCCAGTGATTAATTTCTCCAGGAACGATATGGGCCACATTAAGGCATAGGATGAACAAATGTATGCCCCTACAGCTTGCTGCAGCTCCACAGAGAAATAATAGAGTAATAATTTTAAAAGAAAGAAAAGAAAGAAACATAGTAATTGGAGAAATACATCATCTGAGGTGAGGGATGGGTGTTAAGTATCTTCATTTAAAGTTGTTTTCTGGGCAATGGAGGCCCGAACTAACAAGCCATTTTGTTGTGAAGTGCTGGGGATGCCCCGGTGGGGTGGGGTGACCCTAGCCCCAGTCTGCCAATGGTGGCCCAAACCAGGGGAACTCTGAGGAGGACCCCAGGACTGCGGTGAGGGAGACTCTTGGGTGACCCCAGGAGGGGTTTAAGCCGCGATGAGGCTTAATGTTTGCAACATTCTTAGGAAAAAACTCTTGGGATTGAGAGCAGGCCGCCTGCCGCGGCTAATTTAACACCCACCCCAACCTTCCCGTGACCTCCCGAGACCTCCCGAGGCGCTGGAATAAGGCGATTCATAATTTTTTCATGATTTATTGGCCTTTTCTTGTTGCCGCAGTGCTCGGTGCGGGCCGGCAGGGGGCACCATGAACGGGCAGGCCGCTCTATCCGTGCGCGCGGNGGAGGTGGTGGAGGAGGATGCCCAGGGGCTTCGCTGACGACGGGAGGCCCGTCGGTGGGGCCCGGTTCAGGGGTGTCGGGAGGAGGCGGCGGTAGCTCCTCCGGGAGTAAAGCGGGAGGGATCGTGATCTCGCCGTTCCGTCTGGAGGAGCTAACGAACCGCCTGGCCTCGCTGCAG
>VZRI01000052.1:28434-48323 GCA_013397515.1 Upupa epops | reverse complement strand
CCTCAGCGGGGACCTGGAGCGCCCCCGAGGTGTTCCCCCTCTCCCCCGGCCCCGCGTGGCCGTCGCGGCCCCCCCCAGCCCCCGCCACAGGCGCCTCTGCAGGGTCTGGGTGTGAGGGGAGGGAAGGCCGATGTGGGATGATCCCTGAAGTTTTTCAGAGTAGAGATTTGTCTCTTTTTTCCCTTTTTTTTTTCTGCGAGTGTAAGTAATCTGGGGAGATTAGGGATTATCGCTTTTGCCGTCATCTTCTCGGCTGTCGTACTGGAACAATCTGGGGGATGAAGAAGTGTTTGTAAAGGTTTTGTTGAATGCGGTATCTCAAGAAGTTATTTAAAACCTAGTTTAAAATAAACCCCTTAAAAACAATGTGAGGAACACACATTGCTCTTCCCGGGACGAGCTCAGCTACTGCTTTAAGAGTGCTTCAAGGATAACTTCACTTTTATAGGATGATGGTTAGTAGAGTATGTATGAGGACACAATATTATATTGGCTTAGTACATATGAAAATTCAGTGAATATGACGTGGTAGTATGTACAGAAATACAGTGGGTATGACACTGTTTTCTTCCCTGTGAGTTAGGAGTTAAGGAGTTTGGACTGGGGGTTTTTATTAATTCAGTAGTTTGAGTGACTGTTCAGATGTAATGCTTATGACCTGCATGCAGGTAAAGTAGTTAATGTGTTAAAGCCTGATTAAAGGTAAGCCCAGTACTCATATACTGTCCTGTGCATCCAGTGCAGAGATGCTTTAAGAGGTTCTGATCCCACCTGCATGTGCTTATTCTCATCTGGTGTTCCACAGGGTCTTACTTTATTACAAGCCTAATGGCTGTTGTGTTGATAATCAGTTTTTTTGCTGTCGACAGATCCAGCAAAGACATGGAGCTTGTCTAGACAAAACTCTCATCAGCTCCCAGTAGTAGGGGTTCAGTGCCTAGGAGGATGTAGGGCCGGAAGAGCACACGAAATACAATACAGAAGCAATTTATTCAAAGATGACAGATACAGTGCTAGTTGGAGAAGCGTGTGCTTTGTTAGGATTTTACAAGAGAAGTGTCTTAATGAGGGAGCAGCTGATTGATTGCCTTCTGATGCAGACAGGGGCTAAGACATCTTGTCAGTCAGACATTTTCTTTTTGCCTGCTTGAAAGTCACATCTTTTTAAATGCACACTCTCCAGTCACCCCCCTCCCCCACTGTAAGCTTATTGTTTGTAAACAGCTTGCAAAAAATAATGTGTTAAAATTTTTGTCTAAGGACTGATTATATTTTCATCCAGTCTTAATTTACAAAAAGGAGATGTTTATCTTAAATATAAAGCTCAGCCTGTGTATTTTTGACATCTTGGCTTGAGAGACAAAAGGTGTTGGGGCTTTTATAGCAACCTGTAGGCTGTATAGAAAGCTGACAGAGCAAACACTCTGCCTTTGGAATGCTAAACTGTGTGCACAACTCATCAAACTGCTTCTGATTCAGCAAGTGGCCAAATAGCGAATGCAGAACATAACTTTTTTCTCAGGCCACTGGTATTCTCTGCTGTGGTTTATGTAGCCTGTAATGTAAACACATTTGCAATCAAAATACTTTGGTGCCTTGCTCTAGAGTCCAAGTGGCTGGAGGTGAACTTTGCTGGAACATTGAAACATGCTCTGTTTGCATGTAAATGTAATTAAATAGAAAGTTTTCTGAATTTTCTTCACTAACCCTTCATCAGTTTGATGCTGTACTAGCCAGCTCAAACTCTTCTATGTGTTGCTGGGTGCTTCATGTTAGTTTCCTGCTGTAGGAGCTGTAATGTCAAAATCAGCTTTGATTTTTATCAAGTGTTGGGGGGTGAGCTGTGAAGTGCAAATGAAGCCGGTAGCAAAGCAAGCAGGTGAAATCACAGTAATGATAAGGTTGGAAAAGACCTTAAAGATCATCCAGTGCAACCTAAATCCAAATAAACCAAGTAAACCTAACATCTAGATCTTTTAACATCTAACATCTAGATCTTGTCACTCAGCACTTTATCCAGACTAATATCTCCAGGGACAGTGGCTCGACCACCTCCATGGGCAGCCTGTTCCAAAACCAGATCACTCTTTCAGTGAAAAAAGAGTGTCAAGTCTAAACCTACCCCATGGAGCTGGTAACAAGCTGGTGGGGAGGGAGGGGGAAAACGGGAAATTTACATCATTATCTAGCGGCATTAAGAATATTACGTTATGTAAAGTTTCAGATATTAAGAAGAAATAGCCAAGATCACTTGACCCATCAGCTGAGGGCTTAGTATATATGTGCTTAGTAATCTTCAATTGTGTGATTTTGTGGAATGTTTTCTGCAAGATCTTTTTTAGGAAACAGAGGGCTTGACACCTGGGTTGGGAAAAATCACATGCCTAAAGTTCTAAGATGCTTGAGGTGCGAAGTAGCGAGGTTTGGGTATAGGCCTGCTTTGCCAGAAGAGGATTTCCAAGGCAGTGTCGAGTTGACTAAATCTGAGACAGCACAACTTTTCCAGTACAGTAACTTCAAAACTGGCAGCGGTGGTGAGGTGGCTCCTTTTCAGAATATTGAGTTGGTGTTTGTATGACAAAATCTGGAATTCTTCACCCTGGCATAGATCAGGAAGTTTCTTTTTGAGTTGGTAGAACTTGGATTTCTGACTTTTTTTTTTCAGCTCCTCGTTGTTTGGTGTCCTTCTGTTTTACTGAAAGCCATGTAACTTTTAAGTGATAATGAAGCGTTTTGATTTCTTTTGGTTATTGTTTTGAACTGAGAGGGCTGACATAAGTAGCGCTTTTAGTAACAGGAGTTTCAAACCCTCACTGCTACAGGTACATGCATGCTTACTCTTGAGTGTTAGCTCTAGTAACTTAAGTAAATTGACCTCCTATGGTTAGACCTCTTCCATATTGTTAGAAAATTAAAGCATTATCCTGCTCCAGAATGCCTGATGGAGCAGTGTTAACGCTTTATAAGATAGATTTTACAAGAGCAGCTTTTCTTATTTCTTCCCTGCAATAGGGAAGGTATTTATCCTAGAAATTGTGTTTTGTGGTGCTGTGTGGTTCCTCAACAGAATCTTCAGTTTATATGAGACAGTCTGATCTTGCAAAAGTAACTGGAATTTGTGGGTTTGCTGAGTTCTTGCTTTCTATTAGCAACTGCTGTAGCACTTGCCAGCTTAGGGGTGTTGGGACACAGGACTGTTGTGAGTTGAAGTATTTGACAGTGAAACCTCTACTGCCCTTGCCTCTTGTAACTAAACCTGCACTTTGGCTCTAAGCTTGTCATTTTTTATTCCCTGAGTGTTACCAGAGGGCAGTTTGTTCTCCTGGCTTCTTGGTCTTGTCTGTGTTTCTCACACCAGTTGAGAGAAGAAGAAGCTCGGCTCTGATTTTCTCACAGATTCTGAAGAAATTAGTTGCTTTTGATAACAGCCATCTCCTGGAAACAAACAGGCTTTCTGAGACTTGCAGATGGGGAAAAGATCCTGCATGGTGTCATAGTTTTCTCAATAGAGAACCAGATATAGATACTGGGAATAAATATAATTTTAGCATTTTGTTCTCAGGAAGATTATGGTGGGATTTGTGTCTATGCTGTCGTGGGTCTTGGTGGAAGATGGCAGCTTGCATTGATACTTCAGGGAGGTGAATAGTTGTGCTATATTGTGAAAAACCTCTGCAAAAATGCTTTTTAACAGGCTTAGTTTTACCGTTTATTGGAGTGTGCACTAAAATTTCAAATGCATCTGTTAATACTGGAAGACAGGACAGGACTGAATTGAAATCAGAACCTATAACAGGTGCTCACTTAAGGGCATGAGTATGAATGAAGGAAATCAGTTAGCAGCAGCTATAGGTAAAAAGCAAACAAAAAAAGCAGAGATATTAATATTTTAGGAGAGTTGAGTCTGTTATTTACTTTGTCTTGAAGTAGGTCTTGCTTCTGTGAAAGAGGCTGACTTGCTCACTGTTCTGTGATGTCTTCTGTAGGTGAAGAAACATTCCAGTGGCTTTCCTATTCAGCTGTGTCATTTTTATCTCCAGTTTGTAGCTGGGCTAACCTAAAAGGCCAACTGAGAAATACACTTATTTTAGCAAAGCTTGGCTCACCTTCTTTTTAGAGTAAAGATAAGTTTGGTTGTGCACCATAGATCTCCAGGAAAAGTAGGCACAAAGGAAATTAGTGTCTCTTATTTCAGTTTTATGTCTGCTTCAGATTCTCAAAAAAGTTTCTTTTGAGCTTCTGCAGTCTGTAGAGTTTTTCCTCTACGGACTGGAAGCTTAGTAATGCACCTGTTAACTGTTCAGGCCCTTAGGGATAACAACACTACTCACTGAATGGATGGCAAACTAATAGTAGGAAGATGTGGTGTTCTCTGCTTCCATTTGGTAGTTACTGAGTTCCTAGGGTAAAAGAATGTCAATGCCGTTGGTTAAAAATAATTCGGAGGAAAAAAACACGTAAAAAGCAGTGGTGGTTCTGAACTTGATTTAAATAATAAACATAAATGCTTGTACTTTGGGGGAAATTGATGCTCCACAGGGTTATTAAAATATGTGTTTATGTCAACTCACAGTGACCATTGTGCTTGGAAAGTCTCTGGTGTCCTGCCTCTGGTTCTTTCCATCAGCCTTTGCGAAGCTTAACTGTTGGTTCCTGCTGTGCTTTTTGGTGGGTTAATGAGTGTTCTGGAACTCTGTGTCTGCTTATGATGAGGGCTGTAAAAAGCTCCTTCGTTACTTATACTCAGTCAAAGTAAATCTTGAGTGTCAAGATGTTGGAAATCTAAAATGCGGGATCAAAAATGTTTCAGATTGATTATGCTCTGACCTAATCTAAACACCTTTTCTTGCTTTAATATCCATAAATGCTTGTGATAGCTTCATTTGTACCCAACAGGCTTTATTTTGTTTTTTATATTTTTTTCATCCAGTATTGTTGGTGTTCATCTGTGAGCTCTGGCTAATTTGGCAGAAATGCAGTAGCAAGGCTGCGCCTCTCCCAGGTCCTATTTGTACTGCTGAGTTGCCCAGTAGCACTTGATTTGGTGCTATAATTGTGGCTCCCTTCTATAACACGCTTGGTTTTCCTTTACAAAGAGGTACCAACTCCTAATTTTTTTTTTCTCCCCACAGCAGTGCTGTGGCCAGAAGTGAAGGTGAGCTCTCTTTCAGTTGAACCATGGATCTGTGTGGCAGTATCATACATGAAGCTAACACAGAGGCGTTTGTTCCATCTTTCCATGTGAGTTCTTGGAGAGAATTGCTTGATTTCTGGGGTTGTTTTTTCTTTTTTCCAGAAAGAAGTAGAATGTATTTATTTCAAATTAAACAAAATGTGAAGGTATCTAATATCTATTATTATTTTTTACAGTCTTGCTAATCCCAGTGTCCCTGAGTTGATTAGAAAGGACTTAGTGAAGATCATGCAGTCAGTATTTTGTATCACCACATGCTTAGTAGATGTTGGTATGAAATTCCTAATAAAATTTCTCACTGAGTGTTTCCAGGGTCAGGAAGATACTTCAGAAATCCTGCTGTGTGTTTTGATTATTTTATAACCATTTTAAAATAGTGTATGACATGTATCACTAAATCCAAAAAGCCATATGTTTACCATATACACATCCTACACCTTTGCTGTTATCTGTATTACAAACAGCCCTTGGCTGAAAGAAGGATCTGTGCTTATCTGCCACAGCTTGTTCTCTATAAAACCAACCTGAATGACCCTTGTTACGTTTCTGGCCTTTATACAGTGAATTATTTTTTATTTTTTTTTTGCCAGTGTTATCACCGGGTTGATACCAAACTGTGATAACCATCTATGTCTTTAAATATTATACAATGGCTCTGCTTGTTGAATCTGTTTCTGTATTGATGTGCTCATGTCTGATAGTGGTGGAGTATCCTCAATCAGAAGAATACTGGTGTATTGCTCAGAAATGTTTTGGGCATGGAAGTAAAACAAGAACTGAGACTTCAGACTATTCTGTATAGAAACGAGTTTTGCTTTTTTTCATGTGAACTTTCCTGTTGAGGTTGTATCTTGAATTGTATGTCGTGACTGGCTTGTAGTTACCTTTTATTTTAAAAACACCATTTAATGTTGTGTTTGAGCACTTACACTAAAAATGGCCATCAGTCCCTGTATCTCCTGTGACTTAATCTTTTGAAGGACGGAGTTGTTTTAGTGTATCTAACAACCGGTTTGCTTGCACCGAAGGAAAAAAAAAGTGTTGTATTGCTGTGTATCTACTATAAACTATTAATGATTTTTTTATGGTCACTTATCTAAACAAGTATTCCAAGTACCAAGAGTTGTGTGTGTCTTGCATCTGCTGGTTTAGATCTTAGAGTCTAAGGTTGTTTCAGAGGTTCTAGTGCTATTGTTAATCCTACTGTTGGAAACCTGGGATACTTAAGACTTTTGAATGTTTTTTGATTCCTGGAGATTCTGTGCTTCATTTTAGTTGTGGTAATGGAATTTTTTTTCCACAGTAGGTGCCTGGTGTGTGATTCTCTTGCACTTGTTCATTCTGTTTGCTTGTCCTCACTTCTTGTTTGCTCCCATTGCTAATAGTGACTTCAGTTAATATCAAAGTGGCATCTGGACTTCAAAGGAGGCTGCAGGAAGATAGAAGGCTAGTTTCTCTCAAATAGTTCTCCAGATGTGATTGGAGTGAACAAAACAAGACAGGGCTGTCCTCCAATGGAGTGCAAGTTGTCAGCAAGAGACAGCTGGTATGTTTCCACCTGGCAAAAGCATCAAGAGGAATGGGATGATGTCCCTGCATGGGGGTGTACTAGATGACCTTTAAGGGTACCTTCAAACCCAAAACATTCAATGATAACAGCTGCTTAGCTGCTCCTTTTTTGGGTTGACGGGTAGGAGGAAGTTGCTGAATTTAGCAACTGAGCAAGAGGCAAATGCTTTCTGTCTTTCTCATGAAGGAAAGAAACCCAAAATGTAGTCAAAGAAGGAGAATAGTAGAGACAAAAATGTGCAAATTGAATTGTGCACAGGATTTTGGAGAATGGAAAATGGAAAAGAGACTTAAGACACTCTCTAGAAGAGGCAAAAAACAATGTAAAGCAAGTTTGCATGGATCCCTAACAGAAGACATTTCTGGCATGTCTTGCTTCCAGTACAACAGCCTGAGGACATCCTGAAGGAAACATCTCAAGTTCCACTTTTTTAGCCAAGCCCTCCTGTCTGACTGAGGAGGTGTCTCAGTTTTAATTGTCTCATTATTGTCCTATCTCTATGTATGGGATGAGAGAAGGAAGTTTAAATCACGGCATTTGTGGCTCAACTTCCACAATAAAAATGCAAATGCCTATGTAGGAAACTCAAAGAACAAATTACAGATGTGCAGATTTCACATTATTCTCTGTGGCATGACTCCTTGATGAAAGCTAAACCAAAATATTTACAGAAGCGTTGAAGCAGTTTTTACTCCTTGAGTTGGTAATCGTTTCAGCTTTCCAGATAAAATACAGACACTATAGGATAACTGTCGCCTGTGGGGACAGTCCTTTCAGCTACTTAAAGTCCCTTAAAGCTTTCCCATTGCAGCACTTAGCTCCTGTAAAAGAAGGAATTTAATGTATATTAAAATATGGAAAGTAGAGCTTTTGTCCTGGCTATTTTTTTTTACGAGGAATTGATTTGTTAGGAAACAGTTCTGTTCTCACAGCCCCTGAAATCCTCGTTGAGTCAAGAGGAGAGATACCTCCAGGCTCCTTTCCTAAGAGTAGATACAAACTGAGATGTAGGTCTGCAAACCCCCTCAATTTTCTACTAAAATGGAGATCCATAACTCTTGAGTTCTTGCTCCATGAATGGAAAGTTTGGGTAGACATTTCCTAAAAATGTCTGCTCGACACCTACTTAACCAGTTAACCAGTTCTGTATGGGATGAACATTCAAGGATGATTGTATTCTCTGAATATCCTGCAAACCTGTTTTTTGAGAGATCAAAGGCAGAAGATACACAGTAAAGAGCATGGGTTTTTTTCCTTCATATGGAGGAAATTAGGTGAGATTTTAAAAAGGGAGCTCTTAGGAAGTCAGCTGAAAAAAGTTTCAGATTTGAACTTGCAGTGATTTCCCTGAGCTGTGTAAAGCAAAATAGCATTTTCATGAAGGTTATTTAGGTGTTGACTGTTAAATCTTTGCTTCCTGGTTTGGTTTTGCTCTATGAATAGAGAAAAAGTTGTGGCAGCAAAACTGCTTTTCAGAATAGTTTGCTGTGGCTGAGCAAAAGTTGATTGTTTTAAAAGGCAGCTCAGTGCCTGTTAACACCAACATACAAACCCTCGTGCAGTGAATTAGTCTGTCCTGCTGAGTCTTTTGCTTTCCCTGCTCAGACATGCTGGGAATGTGCAAGACTGGATATTCTAATGGGTCCAGCCTGCAAAGAGCGCTTGTTAACATGTAGTAATATGGAGGATAAATGGGGATTTATCAGTCAAAGCAGGAGAAAAAAAATACTTAAAATATGTTTACCTAAAATAATTTACGCATTAGACATCTGATAAAACAAGTTGGAGTGGTTTGCCTCAGCACTTAACATGTCTCGCAGGTTCTAATAATGAGTGGTGCTGAGGTTTAAGCTGTTGGTTACTGGATTCCAAGTAGCAGAACACAACCAGATCATGTTAAACTGGAGTATTTTAGATGGCACTCAAACAAACCTACAGCATTTTAAGGGACAGTTCTGTCATGAGTAGACATCTATACCAGGGCAACTCTAATGGTTGCAGGTGCTGTTTTTTAAAAAAATCCTACCCCAACAGCAGAATATTATATGCTACAACAGATGCTATAAGTAATTTGATTTCTTTTTTTTCATCTTTCGTGTCCAGAAACCTGTGTGTTCAAACATTCAAGCAAACTAAACCTAAAACTGTAAATCTTTTTACATGTATAAATGCGTCCATACAACATTTTCCAGCAGCTTTTCTTTAGAGGCTGAACAAAAGCAAAACCTGCCCTGCTTGCTTTTGTATTTTATTTGTTTTACAATTATTAACTAACAATTTACAGGACAGAGAAATTCCCTAGTAAAACCAGCAGTGTCATTGGCAGGCAAGAGTAAAGCCCAGACTTCTTCCAATAGTCCTTCCAATAGTCATCAGTCAAGGATTAATACTGAGAGGAACTTAAAAACTTTGGTTCAGTGTTTGCTATGATAGAGTTTTATTTTCTGCATTGGCTAGGAAAAATGGGGAAAACTGGAGCAGAGTGGTGTTACTGTGTGTGTGAGTGCAGTGATGAGATGGAGAACCAGCCTCCTGAGATTTTGGAAAGGTCTGTGGTCTAGATTTAATTTTCCTGCTGGGTCATCCCTGCCTTGGCCTGTAACTTCTGCTGGCTCCAGTTACATCGTTCCTGTACTGGAAGGGGAGACTCCAGCCCTGATAGCTGTCTGTGAGCTTGTTCTATATGACAGTGTTCAAGTGACTGAAAAGTAAGTGCTATAAAGCTGTAACGAATAGTCAGATAAAGGTCAAAATAGTACAGACAAATACTAAACAATTCCTATCTTGCTGCCTTTTTTGTGGTGCTTTATTACCATTTGGTCTTTAATTACATTACGACTTGCATAATAGGGTGAATTGTGAAGTTACTTGAGGTTTGATATGATTTCCTGGACTCTGTCTTGATGTTTTCTGTGACACAGAAAATGTGACACTTTGTGGTGCCTTTGTGTTTATTGGATGCCAATAGAATTCGGTAGAATAAAAAATGTTGAAGAGAGTATGCTCTGATTATTTTTTTTAATGTTTTGAACAAAGATGCATAAAATTGTTTTTAATTATCTAAGTAAGTTTAGGAATTTATTGTATTAATTATCAGTTTCATGTAGTGTGTTGACAAACCGTTTTTTTCAATGTGTTGTGAAAGGAGCCTGTTCCATTTTCACCTCTTGGGTGGTTCAGATATGCAAGAACCTTGCAGGTCAACAAGAAGACACAAAGAGAAACTGTTTTAAGGATTTAAGTGACTGGATGTAGGAGTGTTGTGACAGAGAGCTTTTGATGTGTCCAGTCAAAACTTAATTGATCTTCTAAAAAATGAGAGAGGTGAGGAGGATGAAGGGAAGAGAGAATTTCCAATTATAAATGGAGATTAAAATTGACTGTATTTTATCACTTTAAATAATTACTTGTCCTACAAATATCCCTTTCTAATTGCAATGGAAAACATTTTTTTTTCTTTTACAGAACTAAAACATGTTTAGCCTAATGAATTGCCTTTTGAGGTAGTTTCTCATCTTTGAAATTAACAGGATGAGGTTCAATATGGTTCAGGGTTTTTTTTTCTCTTAGTATGCTTTGGAAATAGCATCTGGTAAGCCTGTGTGTTTTGAGTTTTTTGGTTGTTTAGTGTTTTTTTTAAGCGAATAAACTAGACACCCTCTCCATGTCTTTCTCATGTTCTCAGGTTTGCATTTAAAAATAAAGCTCAATATCTTGGGCTTACAAAGGAATAAATACTGAGGTGTTACTGCTTGTTTGTGTATTTTAAAAAATATGTTGCCTCTAGAAAATACTCATAAATAAAAATGCACATTTCTGTTTTTGGTGTACTGGTGTTACTCCTGAAAATGCATCTTAAAGAATGGAAAAGGGCAGGGGAAAAGTAAAGAAAAATAAAAAAAAATTTATATCAGCACTAAGAAAGTGACCAGATTAAAGATTAAAACAGGAAATCACACTGCAGATTGGGCCCAGAACTTGGATTCTAGCTCATCGCTTCAACCACAAAAACATCCCCTCTGTTTTCTCCACATACAGGCTGCCCAGTGAGAAGTGCCTTTACTTGGGAAAGCTGTGTCTGTGTCATAGTGAGAATTTGGTGGAACTTCTTTGTCTTTTAGCCCATACAAGCAGGAATGTGCTGCAGGGCAGTAGTGAGAGCCGTTGGTCTCTTGAGTTACTGTTGACTTCTGCGCTGCTGGTGGCTCATGTTTCTCCTTGTCCAAAAAACATGTTGCATACAGTGTGCTCAGTTAAGGTGTAGGAAAAAACAGCTTCGGGCTGGGATGGCTGCGGTGTAAAAGTTCCTTCTGTAAGCAGAAAGGATCAGCTCACTGGAATATTTATTGTGTTTGCAAACCAGAGGTTTTCCAGTTTCAAACTGGTGCCAGAAGATATGACCAGAGAAGTTAATGAGCATTGTTAGAGGAGGAGTGTAGATTTGAGAGCCGGGAAACATAGATTTTTATTTTGTGCAAGGGGTCAGCCCATGGCCCATGTTGTTGTAACTTTGTTACTTTATGTAACTGTTGTAACGTTGATCCCCTTTTTACCTCATCGTGGTTTTTAGTAGGACTTTTGGAAGGGCTGACAGCTTTAATTCAGTGTAACATGTGTGGCAACTGAGATCATCTCTACCTCCCTCAGCCTATATTCAGCTGCAAAGATTGAGTTTCTTATGCACAGGCATCAGGTTAAACTGCTCTTCAGCTCCATCTGCAGGCTCGGAGTGTCCATAATGTCCTGTCAACAGAAATGGCACCATAAAGTCATGGATGAATTGTGAAGAGGTCGTGGTAGCTCTTGTCCTAAAGGGAGAAGGACCTTGAAGAGTGGATTAGAGAAAACAGTGCTTGGGAGGCACTTACCAGCAAGATCTCCTGAAATCTAGTGACACCTCAACTCCAGATGCTGCTGGAACAGAAGGTTGTTAACACTAAACTTTCCAGTTTGTGTTAGTTTACATAGGGTAGGGTAAAATAATTCCTAATCATGGAATTATTAGGGATTGGAAGGGACCTTGAAAGATCATATAGTCCAATCCCCCTGCAACAGCAGGACCACCTACACCAAGTTGCAGAGGAACAGATCCAGGCAGATCTTGAACGTCTCCAGGGAAGGAGACTCCACAGCCTTACCTTACTCCACAGCCTTACCTTACTCCACAGCCTTACCTTACTCCACAGCCGTACCTTACTCCACAACCTTCCAGGACAGCCTGTTCCAATGCTCCTTACCTTCCCTGTGAAGAAGTTCCTGCTGATGTTTTATACGGAACCTCCTCTGTTCCAGCTTGCACCCGTTGCCCCTTATCGTATCACCAGATGACCTTGAGAAGAGCCTGGCTCCATCTTCCTGACACCCACCCCTCACATATTTATAGACATGAATGAGGTCACCCCTCAGCCTCTTCTTCTCCAATCTCTTGAGCTCCCTCAGCCTTTCCTCATCAGGGAGGTGTTCCACTTCCCTCATCATCTTCATTGCTCTATGCTGGACACCCTCCAGCAACTCTGCGTCCTTCTGGAACTCAGGGGCCCAGAACTGGACACAGTACTCTAGACACAGACTCACTAGTGCAGAGTAGAGGGGGAGAAGAATCTCCCTTGATCTGCTAACCGTCTTCCTTCTTATGCACCCCAGGATGCTGTTGGCCCTTCTAGCCACAAGAGCACATTGCTGGCACATAGTCATCCTGCTGTCCACTAGGATCCCCAGGTCACTTTCCCCTACATTGCTCTCCAACAGGCCAGTCCCCAACCTATCCTGGTACCTGCCCAGATGCAAGACTCTACACTTACCCTTGTACCTCATTCAATTTCTCTCTGCCCAGCTCTCTAGCCTGTCCAGGTCTCGCTGAATGGCAGCGCAGTCTGGTGGAGTGATGAGGTTTGCCCTCTAATACAATACCCAGTTACTGTATAAAGTTTAGGAGAAATTTTAAAATTTCTTTTTAAATTAGTTGGTTGGATTGTAAGCTCATGTGGGCAGGTTTTCACAACATTTCATGCAGCAGCTCTACTAGCAACCAGGATTTCACATGCTCTTGCAGTGCACATGACAGAATGAACCTTTCTTCCTAGAAAATACAAGAGGTTTGAAGGTGTTTATCACAGAATCGTTAAGACTCAATAAAACCTCTGATATGATGAAGCCCACCCTATGGCCTGACATTGCCACATCGGCTAGTCTGTGGCATTAAAAGCCACGTCCAGTCTTTTATTAAACACCTCCAGGGATGAGGACTCCACCACCTCCCTGGGCAGTTCAATCCAATGTCTAACCAGCCCTCTTGTGAGGAAGCGCTTACTGACATTCACTCCAAACCTCCCCTGGCACAGCTTCAGACCATACCTTCTCCTGCTATCTCTAGTTGCCTGGGAGAACAGCCTGACCCCCGCCTGTCTACAACTTCCTTTAAGGTTATAGAGGGTGATAAAGTCCCCTCTGAGTCTCCTCCAGGCTAAACAACCTAAGTTCCCACCGCCTTTCTTCGTAAGATTTTCACTGTAGTCCCTTCACCAGCCTTATTGCTCTCCTCTGGACCTGCTGCGGCACCGCAGTGTCTTTCTTGAACTGAGTGGCCTAGAACTGCACACAGTACTCGAGGTGAGGTGAGACAGATAGGTTTATGATACCTCTTTTATTTCAGAATATTACATCTCTTTCCTAGATTTTGTATTAGCCTAATGTCTTAAAAAGCTACCATTACAATCTTCCTTCAGGAGTATGACCTGAGCCTCATTGCTCTCCTCTGTGTGCTTGAGGAGCTGTTTACAGTGATTTGGGGGCAATGAATCCTTGCAATTTGTTTACTCTGTTCCAAAATGTCTTTGTAGATGTACTATTAAACTATTACAGATTGTTAGTAACTCCGAGTAAAGCCACATTCAGAAAGTGATACACAATGTTATTGAGATCAGTTAGATTCCTTGAAAGATTTCCAAACCACCACTTCAGGTCTCACAGTGGTGGTATCATGAGGATAAACTGCTTTAGGTTTTAGGATCCTGCTGGTATCATGAGGAAATGTTCCAATTGTACTATTTTTTTCAATAAATTCAAAGAAAGTATGGAAAGTGGTTCTGCTTAAGTAATTGTCTCTTAGGGACTAATAGCAAGTACAGAATTCGGGTTGAAAGGTCTCTGACACAACGGAATTTTTCATGTGTTTTCCAGTGTGCAGTGTGTATGAAGATGCCACTACTTTGTCACATTTGGAGCTGAAGATGAAGTGAAGCTTTAATTTTAGTCGAATCAGAACAAACCACAGATCTGCAGTTCAATTGATTTGGGTTTTATTGTAGGGGATGAAAATCTCCTCAACACTATGTTGTCCCATTTGTTAAAGGAACTGTCCCATTTGTTTGGGAATTGCATATTTGTCCTTCTGGGATCTCTCTGGACTGTTGAATTAAGGGTTGTCTACCACTCTATAGCTGTGGTCTGTCATTCGCCCATATGAAAAACCCTTTGTGGCCTTTTACGGATTTCCTAAAGAAAATGTGTGTGTTCAGTTCATCAGGAGAAATATCCTCCCAGTAAAGCTACCAGGTGGCAATTTTAAAGTGCATGTTGTATGTAGCAAAGTAGCAGATCTAAGGAGTAACAAGTTTCCTGGGCTGCTGTTGGGTATAAATCCTCAGGAGAGGAGTTTAAAAGGTCAGGGAGTTCATGGATTTGCTGAGAGAGAGACTGCTTTCAAGCACCGGTGTAGTTTCCCAAGTTGAAAAAAAGAGGAGCAAAAAAGGCAAGACAGGTGCTATAATGTTAGAAGAGGGGGTGGTAACAGCATTTAGATCCTGCCTGTTGTTCTCCAGGACAATGGGCAAAAACCCCTGAGGGGCCTGTAATAATTGCGGCTTTGAATGTGGAAGCTTTCTCCCTTTTTACTTAAAACTTTGTCTTTATCTCACAGCAAGCACGGGCAGAGCAGGAAGAGGAATTCATCAGTAATACTCTATTTAAGAAGATTCAAGCTCTGCAGAAAGAAAAAGAAACACTTGCAGTAAACTATGAAAAGGAAGAGGAATTTCTCACTAATGAGCTCTCAAGAAAACTGATGCAGGTAATTAGTGCCTTCACTGATGTTTCTCTCCCAGGAGACTCAGAACCAAGTGGGGACTGAATGCTTTTTTTAAAGTGTAAGAAGCATAGTGAGGAGGTTTTTAATGTATTGCTGGAAAGTTTGCAAACTCATGCTGTTGAAAGCACAGAAGTTTGTACAGAGATGCAATGAAATGGATGTAGCTTAAAGTAAATGTTAACTGTCTTAAAAGAAGAGAGTTACTGATTAATTTAAAATGCTCACAACACAGACCCTTTTTTTTTTTCCTGGAGCATTTGATATTTAACAGGAGTCCTGAAATATTAAACTTACAAGAAAGAGCAGTGGTGCTTGAAGGAGACTTCGTGTGTAAGTTCATCCATAACAATAACAAAATAGCTGTTTCTCTTGAATTAAACACATAAGTTAGGTGCTAAAAGTAAAAAAAAAGTGGACAATTTGCAGTAGAGAAGCTCCTTTTCATTACTCAACTTGCTGATTTTTTGGGAAGTGGGTAAGTATTTCTTGGAAGCATTGCAAGTCCTTGAAATGTGCAGGTAGATTTGCCCAAATACCTGTTTTATTGCCCCGGTAGGAGACAGGGTGCTGAGTTAGGTCACTGTTTGGTGTGATCCACTGTAGATTTTTTTTTATGTCATTTACTTGCAAGATCTGTCATAGTTTTAAAGAACCTGATTTGTATGCAGTTTCTAAGCAGTTCTTGTTCTGCAGCTGGAGATTTCAGGCCCTTTTAGCTCAGCAGTTAGGAAATAGAGTGTTTGGAAACAACATTAGAGCTAATCCCATCCGATGCTTTTTGTTACTGAAAATTGGGACTTCCATAACTTTGTCTGCTTTATTCCTGTTAGCTCATAGCAAGTTAAGTATCAAGAGTAAATACCTTTGATCTAATATTACTGTTTCCCCTTGGTATTTTTGAGCAAGAGTGTTTCTGAGTAAGATCTACATTTGCTTTCAAAACCATGCATTTTTGAGAAATAGAGAAGCAGATGTCAGCACAATAGGAGCACTCAGTGTTCTTTTCCTGTTGAAGATGTAGCTATGACTCTAGAAAAATATTTCCACTAAAGCATCTTCTGCTGAAGGGAGAAGAAATTGTGAGTTGAGACAAGTGGTTTCAGCATTGAAAGGAGTCTGTAAAAATCAGTTAAAGAACCAGGTCACCTGGGACTGTACTGTGTAAAACTTACTTTAAAAGTAAAAGCCTGAGTGACATTTGATATGGCTGCAGGTTTGTTAACTCTCCTAATACCTTGAATGCGTATTTGTACAGCATTGCTGTACCTAGTAATTGTTTAGAATCTGCTCAGCCTTTTTTCCTGGAATTGCTTTAGAGCTGTATCTTTAACATCCTTAAATTACCAATATAGTGCACAATAGGTTCACACATTATAAAGCACAATACACTGTTGATAGCTTTAACCTACAGGTAATTTTTATTCTTTTCTGCTGTGGACATTCAGAAAGTATCATTTGACTGTATTCCCAAATGAAGTTAAAAATATCAATAACTTATGAAACAATATGAGGGCATTAAGCTGTTTTTCCAGTGTAAAACCTTAAGAGGTTTAACTTTGTTCTCACAAGTGACAGGAAGATTCAGAGCAGCGTGTCTATCTTGGACAGAATGCAGGCAGAAAACTGTTGAGGTTATTCTTGCCTTTTGTACAGTGTCTGGAGAAAATCATCACTTTGGGATTCAGCACCATCCTGTAAATATTAGCAGTCTCTCAGTGGGCAAGCTCCAAGTTTCTGTGCAAAATGAGTAACCGTGTAAATAATATGGGGGTAAAATTCTGACTGTCACCCCACTTCTATTAAATAGTATCTCAGCCTACAGCCTCACGGTTCATTTCACATGGCCTTCTAATGGGGTTAGCCAGAAGATTTTTATAAGATGACAACTCTTAACTGCACTCATGCTCCAAATTTAGTCCTAAAGTAAACTGTTTTCTCTCAACATCATTAGCTAGCAGGTTTTTGAAAGTAAATGGTGAATTTGTCCTCTACTTAAATATTAACCCAGCTTACCTGAGAAGCAGAACAGATGTTGGTCATAGTTGTGCCTGTGTAGGATGAGTGGCATGCAGTATGTTGTTTACAGGTTCTCAGAAAAGACAAGGAATATATCAGAGCTCTAGTGCAACACATATTTTAAGCAGTAGCAGAGTAATTTGCCTGGTCAGCAGATTTTGTCATCCAGGTGATGACTTTTCATACAGTTGCAGTGGCTCAAGACTTGGAAGCAGGGGACTTGCTTATTTTAAAAGCAAAGGGTTTAATATTAAAGCCTCTTACTCAGTGTGTATGCTAAATGCAGATCTCATTTAATGGCTTGATTATGATGTGATAAACTTGCTATGAAATGCAACAAATTCTCATTAATATGTTCTCCTGAACACTATTAACATGCTCAGAAGTTCAGGAAATGGTGCCTTCTCCTAAAGAGCTTACCTGTAGAATTAGGAAACATTTGAATCTTAACAGTGTGTTTCCATGAAAATAATATTCTATCTCCACAGTGATTGTGGTTTTATTAAGTTAATCATAGAATCATTAAGGATTGGAAGGGACCTCGAAAGAACAACTAGTCCAATCCCCCTGCCACAGCAGGAACACCTAGACCAAGTCGCACAGGAATATGTCAAAGCAGGATAGTAGAATATTGATGAGTTGCAGGCAAAGAACTAAAAACCCTAAATTTAGATGCAGCCTTTGAACAAAGACTCAACCAGAGGTACAGGAGTCTCCAGTGGAAGTGCAGACAGTAGTTGGTTGCTCTCTGGTCTTTGCTGTTTGGGTAAAGCTCTTAATCTGTGTTGGAAGACAACAAGAACAAGACTTTGAAAATTTATACTGTCATTCATTGTGCATCAAATGGCTCTCTGCTTTCTTTATGACTAAGGCACATGAATCTGTTTTGGCTAAAAGTTTTCAAGCAGAGGGAGGGCTGTACTTCTGGAAAACCACATATGATCTGTGTAGTCCCTTATTTTTCAAGTATGCATTTACTAGTCTGTGGCTGTGTCAAAATTCCAGCCACATTAGCCAGTTTTCTCATAGTGCCTGTGTGGGGTTTTGCTTTATCAAACCTTTGTTTGTCATGACTGTAAGGGCTTACATGTCGCATTCAAAGAGTCAGTGAGAATGAGCTCCCAGAACGCTAAAACGTTTTCACCGTTTTCACCATGTTAGAGGACCTTGGTAATAGCCTAATGTGTATTTCCCAGCTCAGCACCATATGTGCACTGTTACAAAACTCAGAGTTGCATCACCTTTTCAATATTGTAAGACATTTAATTTTAAATCATTTTCCTATATGCCAGACTGACTGTAAACATGCATAGCAACACGTAAAAAAAGTTATGCTTAAATATGCATTGCAACACAAGTTCTGGAGTAAAAGCTTTCTGTTCTGTATAATCCAAATAAAGTCCTTACTTTCCCATTCACTATATTTTCCCATTTTTATTTTTGTTTACCTCACTTCAGTCTGTAGAAAGTTGGGAGCAATATTTTTGTTGAGTCCTTCATCCCTTGTTATTGTAGAATGGCATTAGTGTTTTACAGAATGTAATTTGAAGTGTTTTGAGGCTGGCTCTGCTCTTGTGTCGGTGGCCATGGACTTGTTGAGTTGATGGTTGGAAACTGGAAGAAGGGAATCTTTAGAGTTTGTCTTTTGTGAAACAGAGGTGCTCAAATGAGTAATTATTTTTTAATATTCTTTGCATTTAAAAGCTGTTCTGTTAATTGTGCAACAGCCCTTTTCAAAACCAAACATGTATTTGTCAGATATTGGGAAGTGTGGATTGGTCTAGGTATCAAAAAGTAAAACATTACAACATAGCAAGATAATAGAATAAAAACATGTAGTCTGACAGATAAGTATCTGAGAGGTTCTGCATAAGAAACAGTTCTGTAAGTGTGATTCCTAACAATTCCTTTGCAAGTTAAAAGTTTGAAATATGAGCTCTCAGCCTTTCCATTTTTGAAAATACCATATGACACCTCAAGGATGCAAATGAGTTCATGTAGAATAAACAGAGTCAGCTCATCTGTGATTTATCTGATGAACATCTGGACGTAACATGAAGGCAAACTGCTGATCCCAATTTGTTAATAAATAGATCTTCAGGATGCAGCAAGAGGGGAGTTGGACAACTTTTTAGGACTGGAATACTAAAAATAGACTGTTCAGTGGAGTGTACAAGGGCATAGTCTGGGGGTAAGTGAAGGTTGTGGCTTTTAAGGGGGAACTTAATCATTTGGCTCCATGATTTCATCCAAACAATTTCCTGCTGACCTAGAATAAGCCAGTAAGCCAAAGGTGGTCCTGTGCTGTGTTGAGAAGCTTGTTCCATATCCTTCCCTCTATAGAAATAATTCGTCCTAGACGTTGTCTCTAGATACATGAAAGACAAGAGGGTCAGTAAGGACAGACAGTGTGGCTTCAGTAAGGGGAAGTCATGCTTGGCCAACCTGATAACCTTTTAGGAGAGCATAGCCAAGTGGACAGATGGTGGCAGAGCTGTGGATGTGGTCTGTCTTGACTTCTGTAAGGCATTTGACAGTCTCACATAGCATCCTCACAGCCAAACTGGGTGTGTACTGGATGATTGGGTAGTGAGGTGGATTGTGAACTGGCTACAGGATAGAAGCCAGAGTAGTGGTTAATGGGACAGTGTCTACTTGGAGGCTTGCATTCTAGTGGGGTCCCCCAAGGATCAGTACTGGGACCAGTCCTCTTCAGTCTATTCATCAATGACTTGGATGAGGGCTTAGGGTACGCTGTCAGCAAGTTTGCTGATGACACAAAGCTGGGTGGTGTCACCGACACCCCACCAGACTGCGCTGCCATTCAGCAAGACCTGGACAGGCTAGAGAGCTGAGCAGAGAGAAGTTGAATGAGATACAAGGGTAAGTGTAGAGTCTTGCATCTGGGCAGGAACAACCCCAGGTACCAGGATAGGTTGGGTACTGACCTGTTGGAGAGCAGTGTAGGGGAAAGTGACCTAGGGATCCTAGTGGACAGCAGGATGACTATGAGCCAGCAATGT